>VZRN01011464.1:2114819-2150575 GCA_013397935.1 Dasyornis broadbenti
AAAAAAAAAAAAAAAAAAAAAAAAAAAAAATCTCACAATTTCATACACAGCTTTACAAGAATAAAATTAGCAATGTGAGCATATTCATCTTCAAAGTACTCTGTCAATACAGTTAAATCAGAACACGTATGGATGTCAGCACTCACAGCACCTCAATTCTATGCTTTGCAAATATCTCCCTTGATTTGATCTAGTGATTGCTTCTTTGCATCACTACTTTCATTATTCATCTTGAAGTCTTTCAAATGTTTCTGAATCAAGGCAACGCAACGCTGAATTAAATTAATGCCTGTAATGTAACTATGCAGCTGCTCTTCAAAGAAATTTCAAAATCCAAATAATTGGCTTTTTCTTAACTGAGAGTGTATTACTAGACCTTTTAAAATCAAGCCTCCCTCCAGCCCCTTGCTTTTTCATTGAAAGCTCCTTTTCCTACTTTTTTGGGGGTTAATACAAAAGTTAAGGTCCCCATGTCACTACTTTTCCAAGAGTTAGCAATTTTACTATTGCCTATTAACTTACATATGCAGGAGTCATTAAAATATCATAACTAAGTGAGAATCACAGAATCAGGTAGGTTGAAAGAGGCTTTCATCCCATCCAAAGTAGGGCCAAGTTGAGCAGATTGCTCAAAGGCTTGTCCAGTTGAATTCCTACCATCTTCAGTGATGGGAGAATCCACCATCCTTGAGGGTCCTTGTTCCAATGTTTAACTGCTCTTGACAATAGAAGTAATTTCCTACCACAAGAACATCTTAGGTTCCTGTTACCTCTTGTCAGTTCTGCATAGATCCACTCAAATGAACTGGTTCCATCTCTTCTACATGCTACTACTAGACATACGTTGAAAGAAATAGGATTTTCCCTCCAAAGTCTCTTCTGGCTGAGAGCTCATCATCTCCTCATAGGTCACATATTTCAGCCTTGAACCTTCTCTGTACCTCACTGCAATACTCCAGTATTTTGGGGAATTAAAAGCAGATACAGTCCTGCAGCTGCAGTACCACACGTGTCAGACAGAGCAGAATAACCACTTTCCTTGACCTGCTGACTACATCTTTGCTATCATAGTTCAATACACAACTGCCTGTTACCAGGATCCCCAGGTTCTTTCCTGCAAAGCTGCTTCCTTACCCACCCACCCATGCAGCCAGTCCCCAGCCCAGATACTGTATGTGGTTACCCTGTAAAATGTCAGACTTAACATTTGTCTTTGTTAAACTTCATGAGATTTCTGCCAGCACATTTCTTCAGCTTTACTGGCTCCCTCTGAAAATCAGCACTGCAGTCCAAGATGTCAACCACTCTGTTTTGGTACTATCTGACGCTTGCTGAGAGCACATTCAATCCTGTCACCCATGTCGTTAATAAGAATATTAAACAATATTGAGCCCAGTACTAATTCCTAAGGGGCACCAGCTGAAATTCACATTATTATCCTTTGAGCACAAAGGTCCAGGGAATTTTCCACCTGCTTTTTTCTCCGTTTCTCCAGCCTATACCCCTCCACAGTTAGTATCAGTAGTATCCTGATAGCCTACGTCATAGGCCTTGCAAAAGGGCCACAACATCACAATTCTATTCTTTATCCATACAGCCATTCATCTCACTGCAGAAGGCAACAGGGATGGTCAGGTATGATCTTCCCTAAGTAAATGCATATGGGCTGTTCCAAGTTACCATGTCCTTCATGTCCCTGGAGTCTTTGAGTAAGATTTGCTTCATAACCTTTCCAGGGAGGTGAGCCTTTAGTTTCCTACATCCAGTTTTTTGTCCTTCTTGAGGACAGGTGCAATGTTTGCTTTTTTGCAGTCACCAAGAGTCTCCCCAGACCACCTTGATCTTTCAAAGTAAGCCTTGAAATGACACTGGCCAACTCCCTCTGCCACCCTAGGATGCCACAGATTTTTCTATGCCCAACTGGCCTGTGTACTCCCTAGCTGCATCTGCCACTACTGGGGGTGATTTTACATTCCCTGCTGACTCTCCTAGAAGGCTCAGAGAACTGGGAGGTGAAACAGCAGAACTTATCAGTAAAAACAATGCAAAGAAAGGTCGATAATGAAACACTCAATGCCTCAATCTTTTCCAAATCCTTTGTCCTTTGGTCCCCTGCCCCAGTGAGCAGTGTGCTCATGTTTTCTTGAGGTTTTCTTTAGTTTTCAACCCTCCTTATCCCTCTCTGGTTCAGCATGGGCTAACAGAGGACAAGGTCAGACTAGCAGATAGGTGTCTCTGTCCTATCAAGGGGACAGGCTCTGGGGATTAAATCCTCCCCTTTTCCATGCAGTTTGCAGATGTGGGCTCAGCTGGCCCCAGTACCTCCACTGACAGGTAATTTTCCTCACCTGTACCTAATGTTCTGCAATCACTGAACCACGCAACCGCTGTTGTCTTTCCAGAAGAGCCAAGCTCACAGCCTCCTCCATTTTATGAATCTCCATTCACCACTCTTGTGGAATTCTCCTGTTGGCTCATGTGCTAAAATGAACCCAAACTGACCCAAAGAATGAACTATGGGCATCCAATTACCCATTCACACTAGATGGGGTCTCAAGTTGGTTAGGTGATGGTAGTAGCAGTGCAGGATAAGGCGACCCAAGGAACACTTCCCCCCGCTTCTCTGACAGACATTATGCCTGTTTAATGGATAAGCAAAACAGCTCTATTAAGAAAAGTCCTTTGATCTAGCCACTACTGGAGGAGTGCTTATTTCTCCTAAATCTTGGTGAAAGGTCAGTAGCTCAAAAAAAGCCTCAAGCAAACCTCTTCATGAGCAGAGCTCTTATATACAATAAAATCTACTGGGGCCACTTGACAAATTTTCTTCCTTGAAAGTTGAGTGGAAGTAAGATCCTGGGAGACCAGCTTCCAATTCTTGTGTAGGACACAATCCAGCTATTCCTCTTGGAGCAAAGATTAAAAACATATTTGTGCATATTTACTTAACCTTTCTGTAGGAAGACAAAGAACATGATGCATTCCTATCACTATTGTGCAAGGCTACAGCCACATTTGTTTTTTCTGAAGTTTTCTGCTCAAGCTTTGCAATAATTTTTCCTTTACACTTCTTTATGCTCAGTGCTCTGCTAAAATGGCTAGACATCACTCTAAGAGGAAGAAGTTTGTCATAAGTCTCTGTGATTTTCTAGTTCTGTGTTCCTCTTGAGTACTGAGGCAATGTCAAGCAGCTCACTGAAGGAACTCCTAAGAGGACCAACACTCCTTGTCCGGTCACCACAAAAACGTACAAATAGGACATTATCAGGCCAACGTGTCTGTTTCCTTTTGTTCCATTATCAGCGTCCAGTGACTCCATTTGCTCCCCACGCAACTGACAAGATCTACAGGTTGTAGTGGCTACTGATTCACAGGTACTCTTGGCTGCTACAGGTGGGCAATACGGAACTGTCTTTTCCTTTACCCTGTTTTATCAGTTGTACTTAAACATCCTGAAAGGGATACCAGCCTTAAGATTGTAACACTATAGCAGGCAAGCTGCCACAAAGCATTTGATCTGAAATACATTTGAAACTTTCCTTGAAAGCCGAAATACTATACTATAGTTCTTAACTTCAAGCTTGAGATGAAGTGGCTCAGGTCAGGCTCAAGCTTTGCTTCTTAACACAGCAGGGTGCAATGACATCAGCTTTCAAAATATTAACATTATTTTAACAGTACTTTAGTTTTTGAGGGCTTTTCTTATTCCAGTTTTCCATGTGCAAAACAAAGGGCGTAAGTTAAAGGAAGGAAATGAGTATTCCCTAAAGAAACTTCTGCAAAATACATGTTTTCTCCATCATTTGAAATGTTTCTCTCCATGTGTTGCTCACATATCCTTCCAATCTTCAAACATTTGTAAGGTATTATTTTGCCTGATCTTATTTGCCTTGTAGCCAACCTGGTCACACTTAATTCTTTAATCTCCTGAAACTGGCTTTCTGATCTTTACTTTACAATTACTTTGTGCAGTAGTTCCTGTAATAAACATACTATGTGAACATTAGAAAAATGTTATACTTACAGCCAAAGAAATAAGGAAAAACCTGAGAGATACAGGTTTCTTTGCGATCGAAAGAGTTTCATCTGAATATGATCAAAGGCACTGCTGTTGACATTTGCAGCCTTTTCATTCACATGAACAGATGAGTATTTCCTGACTTCTCTAACAGCATCTGCAAACAAAAACAGTCTGTTCTTATTCACATTTGTGGGTGTACATGTATGCTAAACCAGACTTAGTACTAGAAATATGCATTTGGACTTTCTGCTCAGCAAACAGTAACAGTACAAACAGTGACATCAATTATGTTATCCATACATTTTCAAGATTGGTTTTGATAAGTCTCTGAAGCGGTCTAGCACATTCCCAGAAATATGACAAGCCTTTGCCCAAACCATGCCTGAATAGCTATTTCAAGCACCTGCACCTAGCCACGGGGGATCAGGCTAAAACAACTCACTCTACAGATGTCACCGAAGACCCTACGGTGTCAAAATGTCACTGCTGACAACGGAGTTAAAATCCTCCAGTGAACAAACAGTGAGAAAAGGGAAAGAGAAGTGAAAAAAAGTAGTATTTTCTCAACTATTTGCTTCACATAGAGTTTGTTGGATACATATGTGTTTTAGTAATGACAGAAGTGTCTACTTTACGTTTCAATCACAGAAGGAGAAAATGATTTCTGTACCATCCATCAAGATAGGAAGACTGTAGTAATACAGCAGTAGTAACATCAGTAGTAACTACCAACTGTAATAACATCATAAAAAGAATGGAGGAGGAAAGCTACACCTCAGCTTTCTTTCATCTGCCTTTCATACATCTTTCAGCTTCCTTTCATCCATCACATACTCCTGACAGTTCTGCAGAAGGGCCAGTACACTGCAAACACCTTTCAAAGTACAAAATAATTAATTAGGACTTACATCTACATAAACCCCAAACCTAACCCAGTTAAGAGTACATATTACAATCTGTAAACATAAGGTCATCACACATTCCTACAACCAATACAGCACCTTAAGTCTCCCCCTGCACATCAACAAATATACACACTTCATGACATATCATCAGAATATTTTGATAACAGTATTAAATTGCTGCTGCATTTGTCTAAGCAAGCAAAATCAATTCCAAAGGAAAGCACATGTGAATATCATCGCTTATGACTGTCTCTTTCATATGTCTAAGTTATTTAGAAGGTAAAAAAACCCTGAAGTGAAGCTTCAAATAATGCATCAAAGACTAAGAGCAAACAAATGCATGTCCCCGTGCTACAGGAAGAGTCTAGTCCTGCAGTAACCTATCACTTTATCCAGTGGGGCAGGTATCTCATCACTGCTTCCCTTTAGACCAATTCTATCTTTCCACGAAATCAATGACCATCACCAACTCAAAAGCAAACTCTAGTCAAAGTTTTCAACAGCAACTCAAGAGAATAAACGAAATACATTAGTTCTGAAGCTATTTTCTGAAGATCTATTTTTAAGTGTAATACTAAACATAATCTTAAAAGATAATTAAAAAAAAAGTTTATTTGCATTTCTGGTACTTTAAATATTAAGAATAAAGTACTGTAGTCTGGCCAGACATTATATGTGTAGCGTATCTCTATGTTTACCTCAGCAGAAAATAAAACCATGCATTTTTTCTTTCTATTTCAAGTAGCTTGGCATTAAGTAGCATGTATATTCTAAGGCACTGGAAACATTTATCCCTGGAGAACTACTTAATATCCCTGAAACACAAGAGAAATATTTTCATCACTAAAATACAGGAGGTGCTTACCACACAAAGCAGTCAGGACAGACATTAAATGAAATCAGTCAGGCATATGGACACCATTAAAGCTTTGCTCTTACTTCACAGACCTAAGGATTTAATCACAACAAATGTAGCCAGCAGCTGTTTTGAATCTGTGCTGAGCAAAAGCGTTCAAACAGCCCAGTGCTTTGATATATTCTTCGGGTCTTCTATTTCAACATCAACCAAAAGAAAGAGTGCCATCTACTGTACGAGGTGCAGCTCAGCCAAATTCTGGTGTCAAACAAGTTCATATACCTGTGTGAGAAAGTGAAACCCAGCAGCAGCCCAGGCTGAGCTCCATTTTTCCTTCTCATTCACTCAGTATATTACTATTGCATTTGGATTCCCAGCATAGATGCAGTATTAGCCATTTCCCCTTTCATTCCATTGTGTAACTTTCCAATAACTTAGCTGACTTACACTAGACTTGAACCCTTTCCATTAATTCACTGATATAAACTTCATGTACCGGGTTTCTTTTACCCTTTTGTTAAGAAATTATCTAACACTTACCAAGAAACAAGACGATCAATAGAACTATTATTGTAAGGAACATCTTGTTCCAAAATACTGCCATTTTGCTCCATAGAGGAAACATAAAAATCTTCTGCCATCTGCAAAACAGAACTGCGTTATTCAAAAATCATTAAGCACTAAACGAAGAGCATTACAACCTCACAGAAGAGAGCCTTGTTATTGATAAGAACTTGTGTACGATCTCTAAACAGCTTTAATTGCAATATAATTTAAGTATACGTTAACTTTTCCAGTAATCCAACTTCTCCTTTTTTGTTATTAATACAGACAAAACCAGTTGATTCCAACTTCTCCTTTTTTTATTGTTAATACAGACAAAAATAGTTGATTCCAACTTCTCCTTTTTTTGTTAGTATAGGCAAAAACAGTTAGTTCAACTGTTCGCAAATTTCTTGCATGATAGCAGGTACTCTGCAAATGTGTTTTATTTTAGGTTATACTTCGGCTAGCATTACATTGTATTCAGTCCTGACTACAACAAGGGATGGGGTAAAAACTGTAAAACCCATTCCATTACTTTTATTTTTATCCACTCTCTTGTTGCCAAATAGAATTAAAAGCTTTCAGAAATTAAGATAGTCTCTACCATCCTTCTTCAGAAGGCTTATCTTTTACACTGATAAGTCTGCATAACTCTGAAGTACAAGGACTGTTATTACATCCTAACTTGTAACGACATCAAAAAGGACAACTCTTGTGTTCATATTTTGTTAATGGTTAAAACCTCTTTCCCAAGCATAAATTTGGTAGTTACAGAAGCGACTTCTGGTGAGGGCCAATAGTGGTGAAAACTTTTTTTTTTAAAAAACAGTTGTTAAATAGTTGCCTATTTGATATTGCTGCATGGAGGGCTGTAGCAGACATCACACTTGCAGCACAAAACATCTGCTCAAATGAATTGAAACAAGTGGTAACAAAGCACCTACTTGTCCTTTGCTGCAGGTTAGAATCAGTGCTACTGCACAAATGAAACAACACCTAGCCATGCCATTAGAGAGGCAACATAGACATGCTACTCACCATCTGATCATATGAGGTAAGATTTCCTACTTTTGTTAAGACTATTTACATTTCCCAGAGACTGTTAAAATTCGCCCTCTAACAGCAGTTTCCAACCTACTATGAATTTAATTTAGACTGTAGCATCATCTCCTATGGTTCTTTCTGGTCCTCCACCAGAAAGAATTAAAATGTTTTAGCACTGAGCATGCAAAAACCTCATTTAAGTCTTTTAGTATAATCTGAATTCTTTACAGCAGACAGCCACAGTCTGTATCAAACATAAAACTTACTTGAAGCTACAACTCAAACAAAACCAACTTGCTAACTCTTTAAACACATGATTTTCCAAGCTCCATACTGATCTGAAGTGATTCGCTGAGGTATGAGCTTACAAAAACTACACTGCGAAGTTATAATCAGGCTAAAAATATGGATCTCTTTACTGGAAAATCTTACTGTGCTCTATTTTCACACTTATTTTTTTTCCCAATGAGTACTGACATTCACATTTACTAAAACTCCATTTACTTTTGGTGACAGAAGTCACATAAATATAATCCTTCCAAACTATAATACTAGCCACCATTTTAGATGTCCTACACATACTAGAACAGATCTATCTCTTTATGTAGTTGCATTTTTACATTGTCAATTTACTTGTTCCCCAGGAATTTACAAACTTGTTAACAAATTTGAGAAAATTATTAAAAAAATGTGCAGACACAAAAAACCCCAACTAGTCCGTTTGAAGACTGACAAGTGAGTTAATCAAAACTTCCAAGAACAGCAGTTTCACACCTGTCAGTAACCATGCATGCCTTACTGCTGACAGAACCAGCTCCCAGGCCACCAAGATGTGTCAGGCAGAGCTGCTGCCCTCTGGTACTGTCACAGCAGCTAAATCTAAATTTTAACCCCATAAGATTCCTGCAAATTTTGTTAAGAAGATAATTGCATATATTACATGAGGAATAAAATTATTTCACTCTTTCAGAAATCACTGTTCAGAGGAATAGCTGAATGCTCCAAACAAAGCACACAAATCTATCCTTTCCATGTAATTAAAAGCACTGTGTTTAATGTTTGAATAAATTTTGGTAAAGTTGCACATTACAAATTTGCTTTTCAGACACAAACACTGGACTCTGTTTGTGTCATAAGCAAAACATATTTCGATACTCTCAAAGTATTCTGCTTGTGTCATCAGCCTGCAGAAATTCTTGCAGCTAGTTTCCTCACACAAGCCATTAATGATCTGATGATTACAACTCCCATAATACTTCTCTCCTCTTACATACAGTTGCACTTTGACTTAGAAAACAACAAGAAATACAGCAACTCAATACTCTGTGTTGAAATGCTGGATTTCCCACAAGCCAACTTGTAAAATATCAGAAGTTGAATTAGATTTAGAACAGTTTCAACTTCTCAAGTTGAGAAAACACACCTGAGCACTGGTATCAGCTGTGGAGGAGCCAATTTTCAAGACTCCTCCACAGGTTTAAGCAGTTATATCCAGACTTTCCACAAGAACTCCTGTTCCTTAAGAGGACAGTAAAAGCAACATTCTACATTCTAAATATATCTAAAGATGCAGGAAGCAAACTTGCAACAGTTTTCACAAAACACTGCTGAGACAGCAGCACCTTTTTAAAGAAAAAGCTTTGACGTTTCATCCTGCTGGTTTTGGGGGGTTGGGACTTTTTTGTGGGTTTGGTTTTTTTTACAAGACTTCCTGATATTCTGAAATCGTAAATCTGCTTCTCTTGCCTCCTGCACAGAAACTAGCTTTATTTTCTGTAGAAAAATAGTATTACCAAATTTGAAGATCTAGTTACAGGAAACAAGATAATGCTGTACATACAGTAAGGGTAATATATGCATTTTGTTTCTTTCCCTTACTATATGCATTGATTTTACAAGAATTTATTATTTTCTTAATGTTTGTGTTGTGTTCCAGAAGTAGCAGTAATTTTATCATCTCTGTATAAGTTTACAGAGGCCTTTATTTCAGTACTCCTGAACCTTCTGCATCAAACTCAAGTTCAGGTTTTTTTAAAAAGCGATCACAAATTTCCTGCAGCCCTTACATACGATGTATGCAGCTTTGAGTATCTGACGTCTCTTATATGTTCAGCACCCACAATGTCTAGTGTACACCAAAACAGAAAGTTGCACCTCACAAATCTGATAAACAACTACGGAAGAAACCGCACTCTTCTCTCATTTATGACTGCCAGATGCCTTCCTGTAAGCTGGCTACTCCAGAGTTCTGGGAGAAGCCGTCCCACCCGCCGAAGCAAAGCAGGGGGCTCCTCTGGGCGCCCCGACCGCTGCTCTCGGATGAATCAGCACCGCGTAGAAAATATAAAGCTCCTTAAAGAGGCTTGCGATTCTTGCAACTCCTGATACTCAAGTCCTAGACAGCATTCCTTCGGCTTTGTTCATAACTAGTTTAAAATGCAGCAAAGCTCCGTGTTTATGAAAACAGAGGCGTAAAACAAACCCAAGGTGGTGAGAAGAGTGAGTTGTGTTGCTCAGCACACCGAAGTCCTCCTACCTCAGCGGAGAAATGAACGGCAGGCAGAGCACGAGAATTACTCCGATTTCGCTGTACAGGAAGGCAGCCACTGCCGTCCACTGAAAAGTCATCGTCCTGGGGGCCTACGGAGGAAGGGGCGGCTCAGGCGGGCGGCTCTGACTTTCCCTCCCGAACGACAGCCGGGACAGGGAGATGGGGACCGGGGCACCGCGGGGCCGCATCGGCCCGGCGAACAGGGCCCCCAGCAGAGCCCCCGCGGGTTCCTCCCGCCCCCAGCGCTGCCGGCGCCCCCTGCACGGCCGCGGAGCCCCACGGCTGCCCCATCCTCCCTCCCTCCCTCCTGCCCGCCCGGCCTGCGAACCTCGTCAGCGCCGGCGCCCGGCGGAGCTGATGGCGGCCAAGGGGCGGGAGCGGGGCCTCACGGGCCGGGGCTGCGGAAACGCGAGCCAAGCTCTCCCGCCGGCGCAGGGTGGGGTAACCGGGTGTCTGTGCGGGCACGGTGCCGCCTCCGCCCTACCCGCGGGATGTGGGCCGGGACGGGGCTAAGTGACGCGGTGGGGGCGGCGCGGAGCTGTCACCGGCCCGGCCAGAGAACGGTGCGGGCTGCGGAGGGAGGCAGAGTCCAGCCCGGCGGAACGCGGCTCCCGCTGCCCTCCCCCGCCGCAGAGGCCGCGCTCGCCCCGGCACGGCCGCCCGGGCGCACGTGCGGTGCCGCCTGCGGAGTGGGGGCCCGAGAATGACGGCAGCCGCGGAGTTACCGAGGGGCCGCACCTCTGGTGAGAAATGCGTGGATCTGCGCGCTGAGAAGGGTTTAAATTAGTATTCACTTTTCTCCTGTCTAGGGAATGGTTGTAAGAATTTGCTGCGGAATCCTGCTGTGACCATCCCACTGCTCCATGTCTCGAGCTTAATCGGGGACGTCAGCTCTACTCTCTAGCATTATCATGAGTTTCTAAAGTTAATTAAAATTCTGCGTGTGTTCATCCATTGCCCCCTCTGCGTGCTAGACTACATTAAGACCCAATAAATATTTTTTTCAAGGAAAATAGGTCCAATATGTAAAAATTCAGTACAAGTAACAACCAAACAACAGTCTCAAACGTGGTCAAACGGGCCTGTTTTAGACCTCATGAGTAATTCCTTCAGAAAACTCTGTCCTATCCTACTGTACTGTGCAGTGCTTTTTATCAGCCAAGGCTCGGATGCCAAGGCTCCAAGCACATTATATCCATACCTTGGTACCCATTTTCCCATTTCTTGAACATCTCTTTTGCTACCCATGCAACCCTCCCTTTTTGCCCCTGCATAAGAAGGACCCTCCCAGGAACACTTCTTCCTGATGAGCCTAACGTACTGACGTGCTGCCAGTGGAAGGCGATACCTTGTCTCCCTGGGCATCACCAGCACTCTACTACCTAGACACAGCTCTCACAACGCACCTACACTAGACATAACTACCTACTTTTTGGAGAATTCTTTCTCAATTACGTTCCATCAATATGAGACAGCTATAATGCTGTGAATAGTAGTTCTTTATTACTCTAATCCATTGGAACCGACTTGGGGTAGGAAGTTCTTGCATAAGCAGGTTTTAGCTGAGCTGTCTGCAGCTGCTCACAATCTGAAATTGTTTACTTAAAATTTCCCAGGTCTGCAGCCTGGGGATGGAGCCAGTGTGTCAGCATTTTCCTAGTTGCTGCCAAGCAATGTCTGGATGAAAGGTTACATCCCAAATAATTGTTTATGCATAACAAATACTGGAGAGAGCTATAAACAGCCATTTCAGTCCAATCTACACAGTAGGAACAGCCTGGGTTTTAGGTAGTATTTCTAACATGTTTTCATAAACATATTTAATCAGCACTATGGACAAAACATAACCTCTTAGAATGTTCTGGTTATTGTATTTTAGCTATTGGCCTACAGCCACTATACTTCACTGAAGCTGTTAAAACATTAATAAAGACTTTCCTTTAATTACAGGGCACTTTCCATTTCTGAGCTGCTTACTCCCCTCTTACTCGCACTGTAAGCTGCTCTCCCACTAGCAGAGCTTCATACTGGTAGGGCTGTATTCATTCATCCCCACTGCCAGAGATTTGGAGTCTGTTTTTCCACTTTAGGGGCTTTATAAGATCTCAGAAAGACGCACTATGAGCATGACTGCTGTGCACTTCCGCTGCAGCTGTTGCATGTTCCCCACCAACCTGGAATGAGATCTGAAGAAAAGAGAGGTCCCCTGCACACCTCTGCGAGACCTGTCTTCTCCTGTTGAGTGCACTCTGCTTCTCCTGGAAGGAATTCTTACTGAAGCTGTAGAAGTCTGGGTTGCTGATCTAAAGCTGTCTCTCTTATACATATTATGAATATGATGCCATGCAATATATATAATGGCTGGCTGGTGGAGGAATAAACACACAAACCTTCAAACATTACAGTTAAAAGGAGTTTCCTCTTCCATCAGTGAGGTGACAAAGTATTCAGCAGCAGAAATAGGAAATGCCTGTATATTAGCAACTGGCTAGAGGACTGGAATTGGAGTAATTCTCTTCTGAAACAAAAGGAAAGTTTAAACTTGTTCTATTTTGACTTCAGTGACAGCGGTCTCATCATCACACAGTGCTTTTGCCCAACCATCATCCTAAGAGACCTGAGAAAATTAACAATAGGGAATAGAGAAAATGGGATTGTATAGACTGCGTGAGAGTGCTGGGGTTATTGCAGGAGGGTAAAAGTTGCAAAAACATATATGTATTATGAGAATATGGTATTGTAGTGCAGGGTGGTTTAACGTAAAGAACAGGATCAGTTACAGGAGGCAAAGAACCTAAAATAGGAAACAATGCTTTGTATCTTACGTTACTTGCTTTGTACTTATGTTACAACTTTTAAAAAGTAGAAAATATAAAGACTGACCACCTGGTGATCTTACAAGTAACATATTCAGGAGAAGGACTACATCCAGTGGTTTTAAACTGGAAATTAGAATTTTTCCACATTCAAATAACTTACAGTGAGAAATATGACCATATTTTAAAAACAATACTGGGAGTTGAATAACTAATTCCCATCTTTAGCAATTTATGTATATTGGAACAGTATGGTGTTCAAAGTATGGCTTTAAGACTCCAACTTTGCAGTTTATTCTATGGAAACACAGTGGCGTATGTTCAGATGCATACAAAATTCAGAATGGAAGGTGTACAATTCATTTCATTCTTGAAAAGGGATGATGAACTTCCACTGACTTTTATGAAATGTAAAGGGCCAGATCAAGCACTCCATAATTACTACCAATATTAACAGCAACCTAGGTCTTGTACTTCAGGCAGAAGTCTGTGATTAATCTCACACAGGCACAACAACTGCTGCCTTCAAACTCATCAAGTACTCAGTTCCTAAATAGGTCAAGGTATTTCCAGTCCTCTAAAATTCAACTTTCCCCTACCACAGAAAAAATAAAGCAAGCCTTTAATTTGTATTGATTATATACAATAAATAATCTTTTCTTCTCTGCTCGTTGTGGCTAATGGGGCAGTCTGCTACATGTAATAGTCGCCTGCCAAATCATAAAAATCTTAAGAAAAGGACAACAAAGGGCTTAGTTAATACTTTCACAAATCCTTTTCTTCTACAATTCAGTTGTATAGTTTTACTTTGGAGAAAGCTGGAGGCATTTTCAGAACTGAGAACTGAGTTGCACCATAACTGGATGAACTTGATGCTGGAAATCTGATAGTACAAAATACATAGATATGCAGTTGGGAAGGAAGAACTTCTGCTCTAAAACTGGGAGTTCATAATTTACATGATGAATATTAGTTGAGGAAAAATTGATGCATTTGAAGAAGTATAAACGGCAGAAGACACTGCTGGGAATTTACCTGGAATGCTATACAGAATTGTGCCTATCTCATGTCAAGAAAACATTACAATCCAGAAGAGTGAAAAAATAGTTGTCTGAAGGAATGGAGACACACCAAAAATGGTTGCAGAGATTGTCTCAATTATCCTAGGAGAGCAAAGAATGTCTGTAGTTTTCCATTTGTTAACACATCGGCAAGGTGATCATACGAGAAGAATTAGGTAACTCTGCTGTCTTAAATAGTGAACTGGACTTGATGACTTGGGTCATGCCTTTCAAACTTCTGTTCATATGCCTAAGTCAGACATATTCACATATTCATTATGAAAAATGATCAAATATTTTATGCTATTACATTAAAAAAATTGTGACAGTTTAAGATACCTGAACTATGAAAAGATATGGGGAGTAGCATCAAAAGCAACCTTCCCTCCTGCAGATTGCTGTATAATAAAAAAAATTTACAACTGTGTACAAAACCAAGTAATTTATTTAGAAAATTTGGAACTGTTCACATGTATATTCATAGAACAATCACAGTCAGAAAACTAGGCAATTTTTGGTATTAATTTCTTTGTAAACATATAAAGAAAACAAATTATTTGATTACAAATAATTGGACTGTACAGTTTTGTGAAATTTCACTTGCAGAACAAATGCAGCTGGTGTGTAATGTTATTATCTTGTTCTAATTTTCACTATTTCACTCCTAGATAATGATTCAAAGCCAAGTGGCTGTCATGCTTTGATAAGCAACATGCCAGCAGGCAGAAAGGACTGCAGGAGCCCCACTGAGAGAATCTGTCAGCTTTTCTTTGACCTAAAAAGTTCTGGTTTGGTAGATGATAGGGATTTAATCTTGTATACAATTATTCTACAGTAGATAAACAAAACTGAATATAGTTAGATTGAACTTTAAAGTCTTATTCTTTAGATTCAGCTAAGTATGTACTTCAACTATGTCTTCATTTTCCTTTTTCTCTCTTCATTTTCCTTCTTCTCTCTTTCCATAATTGTTTATCTGTTCTGTGCTTCTTTTGCTATAAGAAGTGTGAAATTTTTCTAAGTTGTAAGTAAATTTAGAAAGTTTTAGTCTGCAAAAGGAACATCAAATTTAAAAGGGGATAGTATCATGGACTTCAAGCCTATGTCATCTAAAGCGAAAACTTATAGTTGCTCCCTTTGTATTCTTTTGGTCTGAAATTACTGGCTTTATTTATAAGTAGCCCTGATTTTAGGAGGTTTCATGTAAGAAAGACCCTAGTTTTGCAATCATATTGCTGTAAGCAATTATCTGATGAAAGATTTAAATTACTGGAACCTTACAAAAATCAATCTTCTGTGTAGTAGTGCACTGTAAATAGAATTCTACATTTGTGGAATCTTGAATATTCTCTAGAGTGAAAAATCCAGACATAAAAATATAAAATATTAACCTAATGATAATGTTTTGCTGTGTTGAAAATACTGACACATTATATAAATGTAACTAAAAAGTAAGAACCCAATGAAAACTTTTATAGTTTATCGACAATTGTAAAATACAAGTTTACATAGGAATAAATACTTTCATTCACCACACACCATAATGGTCATTCAGATAATCTAGTACTGCTGAGGTACTTGATAAAGCATTAAAAACTCTTTTTTCTTGTTTTGAAGTTATCCGCTCCATCATGTACATTAAGTGGTGATGAAAGCACGTAAAAGGAGTTCCGTGCTCAAGAGCAATGTCAACCCAGTCCTGGATGCACTGAAAAGGTGTCTCTTCATATCCTGCAAACATAGCTGGATTTGCCAAGAGTCCTCTAGCCACCATTATACCTTCAAATTGGAAATTAAAGCAGTAAATTACATTCTGGTTTAAATCTTGAAGATTTTATATAGTACCCCTTGGGACAACCCCCAAAGCTTACAGGTAGTACAGAGTATTACAGCTGTATCAGAGAAATCCATTGAACAAGGCAGACCTCAGAGTATCTACAACACCTATCAATACATTGCAGAAATTTTGAAACAAAACACAGGCCACAGAAGCGTTTCTTCCCTACTTTGGAAACTGCAATTAAATAGTAAATTGTTTTTATTTGCTACACATATTTGTTGCCTTTATAACATAAAATTACAAAGGAAAGACACAAGAGGACCAATAATTTTTTGTGCAACTCTGTCTATTCACTGACCTAGAATCCTTCTTCCAGTAAGAGCTCAATGGCTCAATTAAGTAAATTTCAGGACACTTGATCTGCAGTAAATCTTTATGAACAAGTCAGTGTATTTGCAACTCTAATCCCATTACTGTCAGATAAACCCATACAAGTTCTATTGTAATTTTTCTGTGATTAAGGGATTTTGTTTTCCTGCACTATCAACATACAGTCTATCACACTTGGTCCTTTCTTAAATAATAGGATGATCAAAAATGAAAAATTTCTTTTGTCATTGTACATGACAGAAAAAACTGAATGCTTTATATATTTGCTATTGAAGAAGGTCAGCTGGACTATGAAAACATTCTTTTGTATTATGCAGTTCCTTCCTGCTCTGTATTTGGGGGGAAAGTCACTGTAAGTAGCATGGCAGTTGGGTTCAATTTCTGTTGTTAATATTAAATGGCAACAGCATCAGCAGAAACCTGCCACATGTACTGTTCTCCTTCCTGTTTTTCTCTAGCTGAAACACAGAGAGTCTGTAGATACAGATTACCTTTTCAGAACATATACCAGATTTCAATACTGTCTTGAGAGCACAGACAGTTGCAGGAATCTATTGTGACTAAATAACTGCAGGGCAATCCTGCTAAAAAATCCACAGATTTTACCACTGAAATGAAAGTGCAACGCCTCACTATGTTTTTGAAGTTAACCATGTGGCTTAACAATATATCCTGTTTCCACTGTATTCTTACTGTAAGAAATCTGCTCCCATGTGCAGGAAGTAGACATTTCCAAGTGGAAGTTTATGGTTCTTTAAAAGATTATCAGCTCCATAAAGAGACAGAATGAATGTCTGAAGGTCCCCCTGAACTCCACTACTGAGTGATGAGATAGCATAATTAATCACAGAGCTTTTGTAATTTGCCTCAGAAAGAATTATTTGTGGCTTTGAATAGCAGTGCTCAAGTGTTCTCACAATTACCAGTGATTCTGTTTATGAGTTTGTAAGGCATCTAAAATATCCTCTTTCATTTGTCCCCTCAAGGAGTGAAAGCATTCATGTCCTACTTATATCCAAAATAAATACCTTGAAATCTGATAAGTTTACTTAGAAAATAGAGTATGTTTAATCTTACCATCTGCTTCTGTCAAGTGATGAACATTTTCAGCATCTTTTAAAGTTTTAATGTCTCCATTAGCCACAATAGGTATAGACATGCTTTGTTTAATTATTTTAATTGCATCATAATGTACAGGCTGATGCCTTTCTTCTATACTTCTCCCATGTACTGTAATCCATGAAACTCCAGCTGCTTCAGCTTTTTGACAGAGGTCAACTGTTCTTTTTAAGTCCTCATGGATCCTAAAATTGCAAGGAATGAAAGCAGTAGATAGTAAGTTTCCTGGCCTATATTAAAAGCCCTCCTCCATAAGGAAGAATTACCACAGATTTTTATAAATAACTGTATAAAGACAATATTACTGTTTGAAAACAGTGCTTGATTTTTTTTTTTTTTTTTTTTTCCCAGAGACATATGAGTTTACTGTAAACTGTTTACTGGAAACTCCTATTTCATTTAACATTTCCCAATTATATCACATCTCTGTAATATACATAGGAAATTTGATAGAGATTGAGCAAGAATACACAAAATTCTAAAATAAATACCATGATTTTGCATATTTTGTGAAAAAAACCTCCAATTTATAATAGTTCCCTTTTCCTGAAGGATTGGAAACTGAGTTGAAACTTAACTGACAAATATGCAAAAGCCACATAGGATATATGGTTAAATAATAGATCAAGAATAGTCATAGAATCTTAGAATGGTTTGGGGTGGAAGCAACCTTAAAGACCACCCAGTTCCAATACCCCTGCTATGGGCAAGGACATCTTCCACTAAACCAGGCTGCTCAGAGCTCATCCAACTTGGCCTTATGCACTTCCAGGGATCGGGCATCCACTTCTCTGGGCAACCTGTTCCAGGGCCTCACCACCTTCACAGTAAAGAATTTTTTCCTAATATCTAATCTAAACCTGCCATCTTTCAGTTTGATGCTGTTCCCCCTTGTTCTGTCACATGTCCTTGTTCTAAGTCTGTCTCCATCTTCCTTGTGGACCCCCTTTAGGTACTGGAAGGCTGCTGTAAGGTCTCCCTGGAGCCTTCTTTTCTCCAGGTTGCACACAAAGCAATGCAAAACAAGTCTATGGAAGTTTAGAAACTGATGTAGGGAAATAGAGTGTATTCCTTACAGCAGCTGTGGGACCTGTCACAAGTTTTGTTACCCATCCCTTCACGCCCAACACCAGCTGTGGCTCTGGACTCTAATAGTCCACAAAGCAAACCCTTGTGATGATACAGACTATGCATTGCTTTTCTTTTATAGAAGCCCTAATCTTTTAACTCCTACTTTCATGTTGTTTGGATTGCAGGAGAATTCTAGCTTACAGTATGTTATCTGGTAAGTAGTCAAAGGCTGTGCTGGTTCTAAGTCTTGTATTACTTGCCGCAGATATCTGAGTCAAAAAATCTGAGCAGTCTTCACATGTAAGGAAATTACTATAATGTGTAGTATTACATCAACAGAATTACAAATAGTATTACTATTACACTAAATTCTTTTTTTTTTTTTAGAAAATAATTCCATTACCACAAATAGCACTTAAGTTAGACCTACCTTATTTTAATAGATACAGAAAATTTAGGGTTGTCGATCTGATTCCATACATGTCTCACCATATCTTTAACAAGCTCTGGTTTATTTATTAAGCAAGCACCATAACCTTCTGAAATCGCCCATCTTTAAAAGAAAAAGAACATTTATATTCTACATTTGAAGAAATGCAGATCAGTCAATTACATACATCAGTTTCTTTCCTTATGACCTTCAGAATGTGTGGTTGAGTAAACAGAGATAGCACTGGCTGTAGATAAATTATTTGTTTGCAGTTTGATACAGTTTTTAGATCCTGGTTTAGTCTCCATTGTGCTACTATAACTTTGGACAAGTTACTAATCTCTTTAAGTTCAATTTTCTGTTCACAAAATGGACTCATAAGGAAGATATATTAAAATTTAATTAACACTGCATGCATAAAATAAATAATTTGATGTTTTCGCTTTCACTTGGTCATGCATTTCTTCTAAACTGATGACAACTTTAGATTGAAAAGGAGGATTCTTTGAAGTGCAAGTGAGGATATTATTTTAGTGATATTCTGGTCTCACTATTTTGATTGGCAGACAATAACTGCTTCCACTTAACAGCTGCAGTTTTTAAAATAATTTTCCTTATAAAGGCAGATGAAGTATACGAACTTTTGTTATTCTGAAATAAATATGCACAAGTAACAAAGGATTCCAATGTAAGCATATAATTCTGGCCTAAAAGGAACTTACAGTTCGGCATACTTAACTGTAGTTAGCTTAAAAAAACCCCCCAACACTTGCATTCTGAAGCCTCAGATCTCTCCAGAAAAGTTTTCTCAAATACTATAATTTTAAGTCAAGACAACCTAATTAGAATACAGAAATTAAGTATTTGCACTGTAATACTATCTTTTACTTTCCTACATTTTTCAGGTCTTCATTTAGAAAAAGACTGCCTGACAAATGTGTAATAGATGGTTCTCTATTGAACCAGTTAGGAAGACTCTTACTACTCAGTTTCAGTCAAGACGAAATCTTTATCAATTTAAGTGAGAAGTAGAATACTAATACACTAATAAATGTAATAAAAAATGGAAGAAATTATTTTCGGCACTTGATCTGTGTAATTTTATTTCAAAGACTATCTTTCACTTGCAGAAGTTTGGGGACATCAGGGACTTGCCTCACTATTCTGGAAATTGCCACTTCATTATTCAAAACACTGCAAATTATTTGCAGCAAGCTTTTTTAGCGCACATTTAACAGTTGTTGAGGAGAGATGGACACTTCACTTCTGATCCAACATTCAGAATGTCAGAAATGAAAAAAGGCAAGTTGGTAAATACACTTGGTTTTCCCAGTCTCACCATGGTGACAGGAGCATCTTGGAACACTCAGAACTGTGCCTTGCCACACAGACATTTCTGACAGGTTAAAAAGCTGTTTCTCTCTTGAAATCTATTTTTAGGTTGATAGAAATTACAATGAAAAGGAAGACCAGCATTCTTTAGTCTCTAATTATTGTATCATATTTACCCAGCTTTTTCAAAACTTTACCTCTGAGGACAGCCACAGTTTAGATCTATTCCATCTGCAAAAGGACAGACGACACGGGCAGCATCACACAAGACCTGTGCTTCTTTAGCAGCAAACTGAACAATCAATGGATGATCACCTACTCCAATGAAAAGATAATTAGAGATTTAAAAATTCCCAGAAAGTAAAAAGAACAAGTTCTAAATTTTGAGTGCTTTTTTAATATATTGTACAGCTGTCTGACTATGGTCCTGGGCAACAAGGTCTAGATGACCCTCCATGAGCAGGGTGATTGTGTAACATCACTTACAGAAGCCCTTCCAAATTCATCTATTTTGTGATTTTGTGAGCCCCTGATGACAAATAAACAAAGGTAGCTGGCCAGGGGTTACTAAGTGAGTATGTCTATTAACAGAGATAGGAATTCAGACAAATAGAGGTGTCCTACACAGTTGCTGGCTTAACATACACTTTTTCTGATGTAAAGTGGTCAGTTGCTAATCTTTCACAAAGACCATCTATGAAATTAAGTATTCTCTAATTTTCAGCAGCCTTCATGCTTCCCCTCCTAGCCTGCCCCTTCTTGACTGCATGCTGCCTCTTTGCTGTGCTGACATAGGTGTCTGTCTTGCTAGGTGGGAAACTTGCTTACAGAACCAACCCTTCAGAAAGGAGCTAAACCATACACAAGCTTTGCCCTTCTTCATCCCAGCCCATCTTTTTCTTTTTCTGTGCCAACACGGCTGGTTTTTATCCACAACATAACACACAGAGTTGGAATGAGCACACATGTGCCAGAGGCAGCTCTAGCAGCTTGTCTCAAGTGAGAAACCAAAGTGTCAGTGCTCCTCAGCGGGTCTGCTGAACTACTTGTGATTTACTAAGCCCCTGCAGAGAGCCAGATGGTCATTTGGAACATGCTCTCCTCTTTCACAGCTACTGCATTACATTAAAGGCATATCAACTATCTCAAGCAGTCTTAGCACTACTCTCCACATAAACAATTGCTGTAGTTAAGAAGAAGAAGAAGCGTGATATCTGACCACTGATGGAAAGAGATGATCGAACAAATGCACAAAATAAGTGCACTTCTGGTACTGAAGAGACCACAAGTGCTTTCTGAAAATTTTTCTGT
Source organism: Dasyornis broadbenti (assembly GCA_013397935.1). Classification (NCBI taxonomy): domain Eukaryota; kingdom Metazoa; phylum Chordata; class Aves; order Passeriformes; family Dasyornithidae; genus Dasyornis; species Dasyornis broadbenti. The sequence continues at coordinate 2,136,053 of VZRN01011464.1, forward strand.
CTTAGAGGAAAATAAATAGTTCTTGAAATGGTGGAGCTTAAGTAAGAAAGCCCACTAGTACCTTCTCAATCAAGCTGAGACACTTCTAGAAGTTACCTAAAAATCCAGCAAGCAAAAAAAAAATCCCATGCTTCTTTTCAAAACAGTGTCCATTGAATATAGTGCTCTAGCTGAAGAGATTTACACTGTTATAGCTAATATTTTAGAAAAAGCCCACAAGCCTAGTTTCTCTTTGTTGAGTATTATGTAATAAAAATACTGCATCTAGCCACATAAATTTTTTTAGCAACAGCCACAAAGAACATCAACCTTTATCTGAGAAATACACAATCAAGAAACATTAATGCAGAAGAAAATGAAAACAGAAACTGCAAACCTACTCCACTAATTAGAAGATAAAATCCCTGAACAGCTAGCAAGTTAAACATAAAACCACACAAAAAGTGTAAATCTGGTCAAAGCATGAGGCTGAATGTTTTAGAGGCATATAAAATTAAGGTCAGCGTAAAAGAAGTGAGTAGGGAAAAGATGTCTTTTACAACATTTAAAACATTTCATCTCCTCTTTCCCTGTCCCAGCACACCCCAGAATACACCCTGTATCTGACACGTGGAACTTCAGTGCCACTGGACTTTTTGTAGATCAGAAATATAAGTAAATTCAAAGAGGGCAAACTAGTAACTGTGGAGCTTTGAGCCATATATACTGTCAATTATGTTCTTACTAATTAATTTTTACATACAGTGAGTTATTCATGGTATTTTTGAAGTTGCATTCCACTAATAAGAGTCTACCTGTGTTTTCCGATGTGAGTTTTCTCTGTAACTGCTCTGTTCTATTTGAATAATGCACCATAGTACACAGTCAATGCTCAAACAGTGAAATACACTTTCCCTGTTACATATACACTTATGAAAACACAAATTCTGTGGCCTCAGTAGACTAAATCATCACATTTCATGGACCTTACATGCTGATCTTACTTGCACATTAGCGGCGCTTTTCATTCCCCCAGCTACAGCCCATGCTCATCCTTGTTACACTGTTCTGCTGCAGCCATTTCAAGACAGCAGATCGCTATCCTTCTTGTCACTTCTTCCCACATATTTAATTTCACTTTACATCCATGACACTGTACAAGGCCTCATACTTCTTTTTAGAGGTGTTCTTGTTGTTTCTGTACCATGCTTGAAGCCTCGCTTCTCCCTATCAACCCCAGCCATGCTTTAAGTTCCTGGTCTCCTTGTGCTTTCTTGCTCTCATATCTCAACTTGTCCGCCAACAGCCCCTTCCACTTTCCCGCCTGGCTAATATGAAACACTGTTTCTTTTATCAATCCTTGACTCCACTGTATCAATGGCCGGTCTATTAATCTTTTCACCTTTCGCAACACTCTTATTTTTGCTACAGAACAGAAAATTTTCCTGCCAATGAGTTAAATATTTGTCTCTGAAACACACGTGAAACAACAACTGCTGGAAAAAGAATCTTACTGTCATCTTGTACCTGGTCTGCCTATGATGGAATTACTTGTCAAATTTATTTTAAGTTCATTTATAGTAGCCTGTGTGGTGCTGCAGTTTGGATTTTGTGACAAAACCAGTGTTGATAATTCACAATTGTTTTGGCTGTTGTTGCAAAGTACATGCAAAGTACAAACTTCCTGTTTTTTTCCACTCTGTCTTCCCCTGCCCCCAGCAAATAGACTGGGGTGGGCAAGAAGTTTGTAGTGGACACAGTTAAGACAGCTGACTCAAACAACAACAAAGAGTATCCATACTGTGTAACATCAAGCTCAGCAAGGAAACTGCAGTAGCAGGGGAAGAAGAAAGTGGGTTGGGACATGGAATTTTTGTTCCAGAGTGTCTATTGCTTGGAGAGTGGCTGGGCATTGGTCTGCTAGTAGGAAGTGATTGCCTTTGCATTGCTTGTTTGTTTCTTTTCCTTTTTCTTTCCTTTACGTATTAAGCTGCCTTTATCTTGACCCATGAACTTTTCTTGCATTTGCTCTTCCTATTCTCCCCCTGTGCTGCTGGGAGAATGGAGGAGGAATGAGTGAGCACTTATGTGTGGTCAACCCCCACAGATGTAAATCACTTTAGAGGCCTCGATTTCAGGTGGAGACAAGGTTTTCCACTACTTCATTTGACCCACTATTACTGGACTGTGCTTACTCTCACTTAGAATATTTCTGTGGTTTTATAATCAGACAGTATACCAAAATTGTTAACAAATGTCAAGTTGTGTGACAGACTTCATTCACTTGGCCAATTTGGCTTATGACCATATAAAACATTCTGACAAGGCAATGGTTTATTAAAAGTAGTACCTTTGTTTGTTGTGAATTCGCTGTCTCTGGCTTTTGCAGATCTCACAAAATCAGCTGCCACTATCATTGGTGTGTAACACAAATCACAATTGTACTTCCTAACCAAGGTTCTGAAAGCCAACCTGCAGAGACATGAAAATTAAGGGGTAAATAGTAAAGGCATTTTTCTGATCAGCTGTCCTAAAATGCAGTTCTAACATGCAGTATTGTGGTGCTGTTCGAGTATTATGTGTGCAGATCTGTGATCAAAATATGTAAAATAAAACATGTCCTACTTCTACCTCCATCTGAAATAAAAGAGAAGAAAGTAATCACCCCTTTTCACAGTCAATATAAACTTTCTCAGAGAAAATACAGTGAAAACAGTTGACACAACAGTTACTTACTTTGAATAGCGGACCATAGGTGCACATATTTTTACAACTTGCCCGGAATGAAACAAATCCATGGGATCTCTTAGTTGGCATTCTTTAGTTTCTCTGATGTCACCAAACATGTATAATTAACAGTGCTTTCAGCATCTGTAACAACAAATAGCGTTTGAAATGTTCGTCATTCAGCTATTTCTCACAGTCCATGCTTCAGAGCATCATAGTTTAGACACGACGTGCGTTTTGGTGAAGCGTCCAGCCAGAAGCCACTCCCGCGCAGGGTGCCGGGCATAGACCTCCCGGCACGGCCCTCCCCTCCCGGCACAAGCCCTCTCCTCCCGGCACGGCCCCTCCCGGCAGAGCCCTCCCGGCACGACACGGCACCTCCCGGCACAGCCCTCCGCTCCCGGCACGGCCGAAGCCGTGCTCGCTCCCGGCGGCCCCGCTCACCACGTGCCGCCACCGCCGCCCGCTCCGTCGCGCGCCTTCGCCATCATCGCCCAGCGCCGCATCCGGGAGTGACGCGCGGCCTCCGGCACCGCCAGCATGGAGGAGGCGGGGNCTGGGGGCAGCGCCGGGCACAGCTCCCGCCGGCACGACCGCGCCGGGGGCCCGTTCGAGGCGGCCCGGACGGGTCCCCTGCGAGGGCGGCGTTGGGCCGGGCGGGCGGGGAAGCCCCGTGCTGGCGAGTCACGGGAAGTTTGGGTGGCGGAGCGAGCGCCCCGGTGAGGGGGGGCACCACCGGCTGAGGGGCTGCGGCGTTGAGGGATGGAGTGTGCGCCCGGATTCGCTTGCTCCCAAAGGGAAAAAACTGTCCTGGAAGGAGAGGCGAAGGTGCTCGGTTGAATTAGGAGTAGCTGTTCGGGAACTCTGGTCTTGCTTGATCCAAAGTCATCATTGCAGTATCATTTCTTAATTGTTTCATAAACTCCCACCGTTGTCCAAGTCCGGTATGGTTTCCCGAAGTTGTGCCTCATGCCGCTTGTGAGTGATCTGAAGCTCACTAGTGTGTTTGGTTATGGGTGCAGGCTCAACAGTTTCACCCTGGTTACGCTTTAAAATTTGAAAAAATAAGGTATTGATACTTTTCAGTGTATTCTGCTCAGGAGAAGGTTGTGGGGAATAAAAAAACATGAGTATCACCATTTGCCAAAAAACTCCAAAACAAACACCAACCCCAGTTACCAGTTCCAAACTTGTTTCTCACCTTTGTAGTCTCTTCTCACATTTGTACAGTGTGATATAGAGAACATTCAGTGTTATGCTGAAGAAATTGAAGGTCAGAGAACTGTACACTGCAGGTCCATAAATATTACTTAATGCTTCTGAAGCATGAATGTAAAATCTAAATCCTTTTTCAGAATGTTATGCTGATTTCTTCAGAGACGACTTTGATGTGAAAGCTTACACTTCCCAGTCCATCCATCAGGCTGTGATAGCTGAGCAACTGGCAAAACTTGCTCAAGGTATTAGTCAGTTGGATAAAGAGCTGCATTTACAAGTAAGTTTAAAGCATACCTGTTATTCTGGGGTGTTTGATAGAAATTTAGTAATCTTATGATCTTGTAACTTGTGAAGTTGCGCATTGTCCTCTGCAAGTGGTTACTAAAGATAACAACTTGCAGCTAAACTGGTAGTGAGTTTGACAACTCAGTTAAGCCCACACTTAATACTCCTACCAGGAAGCCATATATTGTTTCAGTTTCTGTAGTCTGTCACTGTATGCTGTTTTACTCTTCCTTGTAAGAAGGAAGACTCTTTCCAGATGATCATGTCAACTATTATAAAACACTTGAGTCCGTGTTTCAAGATGACATTGTGAGAAGATAGGGAGAACTTTCACCCTTACATCCTGTGCTGAAGAGTAGTGTAAGCCCTAAGACTTACCTTTAGCTAAACAAATATAATACATATTAATGCACCTCTACACCTTCAGAAAGGCTTTTGAGTTTAGATAATAGAAGACTTTCTCTATGCAGAAACCATAAATCCGCAGTGGACCTTACAGTGAGAACACATGCTAAGTTTCTGTGTCGTTTCAAAACCTGCTTTCTCCCTCCCCCTGCCCCAGTTGGTAAGTTCTTTGGGAACTAGTTTATAAATGTCATAAATAGAAAAAAATTAATATACATTATTATGGTGTGATTAGTAAATTCACATTTACAATTATTAAATATGAAGGAGTGTTGAAATGTGATTGCTCTGCTGACTTTAATTAAGATGTCAGCTCTGCTGCAGTTAATGACTCTCTTCCATTCTGAGCTCGCTGCTTTTGTGAATTAAAACACCTTGAGTTCCAAAAACCCTTTCTCCTGTAAGATGTACCTGCTTTTTTCTGTATGTGACTAATGTAGGGATACTGATACTAAAATGCCTAATGTAGGAATGATGGTGATATGTTTAATACTTCTTTTAGGCTCACGTGCCCATTTTTCTCTGTTGATTTCTATATTGTTTTTTTAAGGTTGTTGCAAGACATGAAGATCTGCTGGCCCAAGCAACTGGAATTGAATCCCTGGAAGGTGAATACTGTTACACTATGCTTGCTATTCTTACAATGACAGAAGCGTTTCAGAATCTGTGCAGAGAATATTATTCCCTGCCAGCTTTGGCCCCTAATGTTAAGGCTCCAGATCTGATTTCTGAGGAGTAACATGTGGCAGCTTTTTTTCTTTTTTTTATGTCAGTAGATGGAGCTCCAGGGAGAAGATTTGGCTGATACTTCTCTAGAGTAGCTGCTTCATAGGAAAATGTGTTTTGATAATCAGTTCTGAGCAACTTTAGCAATAAGGCCTTTTTTGACCTTTTAATATATTTTTCTAAGTAAGCCTAATTTTGTTGCAACATTAGCATGTATCTATTGCTGTAAGCACCAATTTTATGTTGCATATGCATGTGTTGCAGTTTGCACTATCTTAACCAAAGAGCCTATAACACATAATCTAAAGCGTGTTGAGATAGTTTTTACTAGTAAAGGGCTACTAAGTTAAACACATACCTTTGTTTTAGTCCACTGTTTGAGATGTGGATTTTGACATAAACTGCTGATTTTCAAAGGCCTTACTTAGAAACCATCGAGTCTGTATAGCAAATGGTTGCAGTATATTGTTCTCGTGCCAGAAGCTCATTAAACCTGCTATTCTACTCTTTGCCACTTTGCTGAGAACGTCATATGATTTGGTTTGGTTTTGTGGTTTTTTTTTGTGCAGTCAGATACTTAAGTGTGTAACATGCTAGAATGTCTATAGCATGTCTCCTTCTTCCCTTTGTAACTTGCTAAGTCACTTATCTTTTTTCCTTCTTCTGCTTTCAGGTTTTGACATAACCAGAGTTTTTGGTTACTGGTAGTTATAGTATATCCTTAGTCTTTGGAACTGCTTGGATATAGGATTTTGTGTCAGTATTTGCATATAGCTGTAAAATTAAAGAAATGGCTATTTAATCTAGCAATGGTAGCTCCTGAACAACTTTTTAAACACTGGGAGAATCCAGCATAGAAGACAGAAATATGTGTTCATTCTCCAGATAAGTAGACAGGAATCTGTAGTCAGTCTTGTGACTGATAAATACTTCCCAGGCACAATCTTCAGCAATTTGTGCTCAGTGGAATTCTCTTTTCTGAATTTATGGTTTTTCTGAAGGTCTTCCTTCCTAAAGTTGTGCTGAAGAAAGAATGATGTACTTCAAAGCAACTACTCAGTTAGGAAACATTTCTGTAAGGCAGGTGTGGTAATTACAACTAATACTGCAAAGTAAAAGTAAAATTCAGTTCACCTCAAATTTGTTGAAATTTTTCTGTTTACTTAAGGTTATGCTCCTAAACGAAACACAGAGTCAAGATTCATAAGGAAATATAAATGATAAAGATAAATGCCAACAGATTTTTTAATTGTGAATTTAGAAATACATAGCTCTTGGCAGATGTATAAGGAAGTTAGCAAGTGAAGATTGTGGAGCTAATTCACAGCATGCATAGTCATTTGGATGTGTGAAAGTGAATCTCATTAAACATTTCAAATTGGTACACCCAGCTTGTAGAGTCCTTTCTTTTTTAGGTCTGTGCACTTTTTAAATGGTACATAGCTGTAGTCTGCATCTTTTCTGTCAGGTAGTTCAGTAGATATCTTGAGCTACCTGTTATTTTAAGATAGGCTAAATTGTATCATCCTCTATCTTCCACAGCTGGTGGAGAGGGCAGAGTGCCTTTTCACCCATCCTTATTCTGTCCTCTGGGAAAAGGGCTGTTTTATGCTTAATAGCAATATCACCACCACAGGTGCAGCAGTGTTGTGCCACTTGGCCTCCCCCATTATTCAATGTAAAGTAGACAATGCAGCCTATTTTGCCAGCTTTTCACTGTGTCTCATATCTTCATCCTCATGATCTGTGAGAATTGCATGCCTGCCATACCGTGTATAAATGACAGAGAACCCACAAGCCTGTCACTAAGCTAAATTAATAATTCTGAAATAATGGAGAAGATGGGAATTTACATTTTTACACAAAAATGAATGAGATACAGTCACAGTACAGGACAACTTGAATGTAATTATTAGCAGTAGTTTTGTTTGTCTTCCATCTTACTGTATCATGCTGCAGTTTTATCTAATTTAATGATGGCATGCTTGTAAACAGGGCTTTACAAAAAGTATGTTGTAGTATGCTAACAGTAACTGGAACAAAAATAATTACATAGGGCTGGGTTTGTCTAAGTTAATTAAATTCTCAGCAGGCTGATTCTGTATTGCAAAAATGACTCCTATCCCCTACTACTTTGTTTGCAATTTACCAAGAAAAGAACAAGCATCCTTGTCGGCTTTCCTTGTACTCCTTTGCCAAACTAATGTGGACCAAACATGATAAAGATAGTTTGCTCAGTTTGTAATCTAAATTAGATGACCTTACAATGACATTGATACCTTACTTTTTGCTAAAGATGCTTATGCACAGGAAGAAAACCTTGAAATAGAATTGTTTATCCTCTCAGTCTTCTTTGTCCATTGGTTTCTTTGAACAGTCGAGTCACTATGTTAAATAAATAACATTAAATAGGTTGTGCCATTTTTGTATGTCTTATTCAGGTGTTTATACCACATTGTATCATCTGAACTGCAGTCCTCATCATCAATCTCTTAGAAAGTAGGAATGGTGTTTCTTCTGTGGGTTTATGTTCTCTTCCAATAACATTCAGTTACATTTTCCGTAACATTCAGGAAGTGACCTATTACCTGCTCAGTTTATTTCCCACTATGCTGCATTTTACTAATTTTGGTCTTTCTGAATGCTTTGTTACAAAGGGGGAAACTGTTTTTGGTTTAAGCTAAAGTAGTCTGCAGTAGTTACTATGATTTGAAGAAAAACTCATTCTATAATTGATTAGTGTTCCATGCAAAAAATCTGCTTTATTTTGCAGGTGTCCTTCAAATGATGCAAACTAGAATTGGTGCTCTACAAAGCACTGTTGATAGGTATGACATTTATTATGTGATTAGAAAATATAAATTCTTAAGTTCTATAATGCTATTTATTAATACTGCTATAAATAAATTTCTCATCTTATTTTTAGAATTAGAGTCAAAATTGTTGACCCCTACAATAAAATAGTGTCTCGCACAGGTCAACTGGCAAAACTTCAAGTAAGTTGCATGAAAAATGTGTTTTAAAAATCCTTTTTGAACATGTTATTTCACAATTGTCAGATATCGGTACAGTTTTTCTGCTCCAGTAGCCTGTAGTTTCTTGTCAGTATTTTTCTGAAAATCAGTATTTGTGTCTCTCCAAGAGCTACTGAGAAGTGCTTTGTATTACAAAATAGGAAATTGACCTTCGCACTAGCTAATTGAGTTTTTGTAGAGGTGGACGGAAGAGGGAAGGGTTATCTGAGTACAGATTAATTAAATTTTCATAACTGTTTGTGTTATTTTGGTATTTAATATTATAGTGCTGTTGCGTAGAAGGCACTTTTTGCCCTTAAGTTAGTGCATGCCTTGATGCAGTTTAGTAAAGAGTTTGGGAATTTATTCTTTCAAAATAGTCAAGATGCAACTTAAAGAGCCTTTTGTGGTTCGGGAGTTTTGTAAGCCCAGGTGCATAGTTATCCCTGCCTTTTAAGTGTAAGTGGAGTCTACAAAGAATGTAGATCCCTGTTAGGGGATAGTGGTGGGAGAGAACTTATTACAACAGTGATGAGATAAGTGTCAAACGCTTCCACTGATAATTTTATAATAGTTGAAAACTATTCTGTAGATCTTCAAGAGTCATGTACTTGCATTCTATGAAGTTTATTATTTGAAATGCAACTCTAACCCCAAAAGTGTTTAATGAGTTATTGTTTGAACTATTTGTCTTTGAAAGTTTACCTGAGTTTTGAGCTGTGGATATACACTCAAGTAGATTGTCATCTGCAAGTGACTGCTGTTGTAGGATAGATGAAGCTGCAGACTCATGCAATTTCTAGTCTGGGGTGGAGCAGCTGCACTATCTCTTGGCTGAACTTCTGTTTTCTATGTTACTTTCAGTAGCAGTGAAGTTCAGCAGGGAGCTCTTAATACTCTATTCAGGCACTTTGGCCAGATGCTTCTCTTGTTGTTTTCAGCTCTAGCCATTACTGGTTTTGCCACTGGCCAGAAGTCCCATGACTTTCATGTGGCAGGTTAGATTTTGATTTTTTTGTTGTTGTCTAATGCATGTTTCACATGTAGGTTGAGGGAATGTGGGGCTAAAAATGAAGATCATTTCTGCCCTGCCCTTCCACAAGTCAAACTACAGAAGGATGTCTGAGAAGAATGAGTCCCTGAACATGGGAAATGTTTCTTGGGTGCACTCTGCTTCCTTTTGGCTGTAAGCAGGGTTACATGGGTTTTCCGGTGGTGTGAAAGCAGCAACCATCCAGGGTCAACATTACTCAGGCTTTGCCAGGGAATCTGTAATATCTGACTTTTTTTGCTGTAAGTCAGAAAAAATAGGTGCAGAGTAAGTCAGAGCTTGCTAGACTGCTCTTCCTAGCATCAGTGTAGAAAGAGGAATGTTAATTCCAGATTCTCTGCCAGTGAGAGTCTATCCCCAGCACAAGAGTTGCTGTCCCTTCCTGTGTTGGCAGATACATTGTGAGTGCTTAATGTTGCAGTACACTGTTGGGAGGAGTTGAGGATCAGGACACCTGAGTTAAGAAATGAAGCTGAACTGACAGACAGTTGAGTCAACAGAAAAGCTCAACTCTTCAGGCTCCCCAAGATGCACTGTGGTGTCCTTTTACCTGGGTGACCCATTTGTTGAGGAAGGAAGTGCACAGCACAGCAAACAGTTCGGTTCCTGGTGATGACAGGGCTTAGGATATGAAATTGCTCCCAAATGCAAGACTTGTGGCTTGGGACATTGTGAAACGTACTAATTTTATCAGCTGATCTACAGTTGGTAGAAAAAGATAGCTGGTAAAAGAGATTGCCTTCTGTCAAAATCTGTAGGGTTGGCAGGTATGTTTCACTGGAATGCATGATGTTTCAGTTCCTCTTGTACTTGTGTTGGTGTAATTTTAGTACCTCTCCCTTGATTGCTGTGGGACTGTTCACAAACTGAAGGAATATTTGATTTGCATAAAGCTAGATTTTGTCATCCTTAATTGTTTTTAATATAGTCTGGCTTTTTCATGAGCATTTTCACTGCAAGTTCATTGTTAAACTTGCAATCTAGTCCTGAATTCTAAATCTCTGCTGTGTGCTTATATATGTTATGTCTTACTCTGCTCTTAGAGCTTCATGGCATCCCAAGGCAGCAGCAGACTCACTTCCTGCTGTAAATCATACTGTCCTCTTCTGACTCTTTCCATAGCTGATCACAAGCTAAGTTGGAGTAGTTAACAGCTGAAATGTGTGTACAGGGAGTTTGTCCTTCAGAGGGTTCTTTTCTGTGCAGCTCTGTTTAACTAAGTGTTTTTATATGGTCTCTTAGTTTCGGATATCTTGATGCTTGAAAAACTTTACAATAGACAAACATTTAAAACACTTAAAAAAAAATAATAAAAAAAATCTCTATTTTAAAGTTATTCTTACTGTAAAATATTTACCAGTAGCAGATTTCATTGTGATGCTACCCTATATAAATAGTAAATGTAGTCTGAAGATAGTGGACTGTCTCTTCTTTCTTCAGGCTTCATAAACAACAAAATATATACATTCAATTACCTTGCATATATGAGCCTCACACCGGCGCATTTTCAAGCGACTCTCTCCTTATAATTAATCTTCTTTCAGTAATTTCTTAAAATTAATTTGAGATTAAAAGTAAGAGGCTTCTCGATGGTTCAAATTGTAGCCATAATTTCTGTTATTGTTGACATGTTTTAAATTTCAGGAGATAGCTAACCTGTAATCTCAAAAAAAATTTGGAGTTTACTTTTAATTTTACTTAAAATGACCTGGACTAAGTGAGGCCACTGGCCTTTTCCAAATTAATTCTTGCTTGAATAGTAGAATTTGTTCCTTGGATGAAAGCATCTCCTTAGAAAAGCGTACTTGATAAACTCAGGGAGAGAATGTTTCCTGAATTAATTCTGACCTCTGTTATGCAGATAGTCAGGTTAGAGGATCTGGCATCTGTGAACAACTCTAACATTAGATACAGTTGTTTATTTCTGTTACATGTCCTTATATAGAGCATTCTTTTACAGTGAGCAGGAGTTCTCTTAAGTTGAATAGTTCACATAAATGAAGATATTTGGGTGAAACAATCTTTGTTGAGGGTACAATGCAGCAGAAATCACTATGAAATTAAGAGTGCATCTTCAGTGTCTTTAGATTTTTTCCTTCTATTAATTGACAGGGCCAGAAATCCAAAACATTTTTAAAATTGCACTTATTGCTTTAATTGTCTCTAAATGTAACTTTTTCCATCTCTTACTCTCTTTTAAAAAATTGATTCATGGGACAGGAAATAATGAGCAACAATTCAATGAAAAAGAAATAAATCTTTTGGTGTGTAAAGTAAAAGATGGTTCGAAAATAACAGGAGTTGAATTCCTGGGAAGAAACATTAGCCAGAAGTACACAATTGGATTAGAGAGTGATTATTTTTGAAAGCAAACTAGTAATACCATGCCCTCTTATTTGGTAAAGCATAGTGCACTATATAAAACCCTATTTTTGATTAATCTTGCAGAAATGTAGTTCACAGATATGAAAGTGATATGTGGATCAAGCTTTTTCTAATTAAAGAAATGAATTAATAAAAATTAATACATTAATCTCTCAAAGCAGGATAAGCCCCACTTAATTCTCACTAAGGGTAATAGAAATCATGTAGTTAAATTGTCACAGAATGCTTAGAAAACTTGCACTTCAGACTGTGACAAAGAGCCCAAAGCAGCGCGAATAATTTGGCTTCCCCTGATATGCCTCAGTGGGGTTTTTTCTAATTTTTCGTTTTCGTTCTGTCTAGATGTTTAATAAAATTAAACTGTGAATATTTGTGGATTTGTTAGTTTGTGCTGGCCTAGGGAAGAGACTGCCATGTTGTAAAGTCTGCTGTGGATATTGGTTGAAATTATTAACTTGTGTATGTTTTCATATGTGCACTTTAACATTAGCTTTCAATAAATTAACTGGAGTCTGAAAAAGAGCTTCTAAGTCTTTTGGATACTAAATTTTTTAAAAGTAATTTTAAATTAATTTTGATATCCAGAAGGTTAATACTTTGGAGACTTTGCCTTCAGTACCAGGGAAAATAAGTCCAGACAAGCATGTCATACTTGTTCCAAATGTCTCACTTGCCACTCTTGTTAGATGTTGGACTGTACCTATAACTGTACTGAAGTCTGAGTCGTGTTTCTGAATTCTAGTTTAGTTGTTATCCACTCTAGAATGTTACTGTTCCTGTAGCATGTACCTCCTAACCGCCCATACCCAGTCCAGCCCTGGAGGAACTGTATGCTTAATGTAACTCTTACTGTTTCTCTGTCTCTATTATTTAATGCGTAGGAGAAAACCAATTTCAAGATCTTAGTTGAGTGAAAAATTATGAAACTATTATGTTTGATTAAGATGTCAGCAATGCGTGTTTTTCTAATTTGGTGCTAACAAAAACATGCATGAATGTGTTTCCTAAAAGTTTGTGTATACATCCATATTCTTAATTTTTAACCAAGAATGCCATGTATTTTAATAAGCATATGAAAGAATGTGAACTAGCAGTTGGCTGAATGAAGGTGACTGGCCTTCTGAAAGTTTTGCTGAGAATTAGTTTTTATGTATATGGCTACCATGAGTCAATACCTGTAATAACAATTTAGTCTTTAAGTTTTATTGTCTTCTGAAGTAAGTGCTGTCAATTTTGCTTATTTTGGATCAATAAGCAAAGCCAACTTCTTAACTTTGCTAAAGCTTAATGAGGAGGGGAATATTGAGGAGAGATGCACAAGGTAAAATAAAGCTCACTTCTACTTAGAAACAGAGCATGCCTCTGTCATAGGGTTCTGAGTTTCCTTTGTTTTTTGCACGGATATGACAGCATAATCTCAGTAACCTCATGAATGTAATTACCAGCTTTTGAAAGTGTTGGTCTATATAACATAGAATCATGTTAAAAAATTATGAAAAAGGGGATTTCACTGTTCTGAAGTTCCTTGTTTTTATTCACATTCACATTTCCTTTTTTGGTTAAGATATTTCCACATTTGAGGACTAGTATTATGTGATTGTAATGTTCTGATAATATACCCTAATGCCACAATTTCCCTGCAGGCTGCCTGTGATTTGCTGCGGAGGATAATACGCATCTTGTATCTCAGTAAGAGACTTCAAGGACAACTGCAAGGAGGAAGCAGAGAGATAACGAAAGCTGCCCAGAGTCTCAATGAACTTGGTGAGTCCTTAATTACTTTTAGATGCATTTTTAGCTTGCACTCACATGATTCACACTAGTGTCTGACTTAAAAACCAAAAAGACACCCAAAACTTTTTGCTGTGGTTTTTGCTTTCTGCTTCCTGATGAAATTGAGAAATGGCATGGGCAGAAATTATTAGTCCTTGACATTTTTTCATATGACTTCTCTAGATACAGGTATTTAATAATGTGAAAATTCTGTGATAACTTGTGTTCTTTTTATAATAAGATTTTTGTGAAGCAATTTCTTACTAGTTTGTATAAAACCCCTTCAGAGGCAGCAGATATGTATGTAGCTTTTGGGAGACATTGCACTACAAGAAGGCATAGATTAAATTACTAGTTATGACCTAAAAGAAAGATATTGGACTTGTGATTTTTATGAAGGCCATAGGTGATATGATATACAGATACTTAACCTAGTTCAGATAGTGGAAGTGTTTTGCCACAGTAGTGACTAATTTACCCTTTATTTTATTGGCTTCTAGGAAGAATAATGGGATAGGTCTCCTAAAGCTCATGTTACATTGCTAGAATATTTTCTGTACTTGAGCTAGCTTGGGAAATTCCATACTGTGCTGCAGGATGCAGTGGGAAGTGTCCCATTGGTCTTGGAGATCAGTTGGTGGTGTTGTATATGGTATCTTGCCAGCTGTTTCTCCTCTGATGTAACAGTATTCAGATTCCAGCTTCCAAAGATAGGTTGTGGGAGGGCTGAACTATCAAACATTCAGAATCATCCTGAGGTTTTTTGTGCATATTTATCACTTTTAATACTGTGTGATCAAAAGATTATTAGACAATGACTTAGTCTTATAATTGGTAAATGTTGTCTTGCAAACAGAAGGTTTATATATTTATTTAGTATATCAGTCGGATTGAAGCACTTAAGCATCAACTGTATCATTCTAAGGTAGAATATTTTTTCAGATTTTTTTTTTTTTTTTT
>VZRN01011464.1:2153938-2282976 GCA_013397935.1 Dasyornis broadbenti
TGGAATACTTGGTGTAAAATGTGCTTCACATTGGTTTGTTGGGCATTGTGCCCAGATATCACCTGGAATATTATTAGTGCAGTGTGACTGGAAAATTCATACCATCACTTCAATTCAACCACCACTTATCATTCCTTCAGATGAAACAGTAGATAAATCTCCTCAAAGACCTTCAGCTCAACCCTCTGACACAATTACTTCTCTTCTGATTGTGAATGACATTCACACGAACTTCACATAGTTCATTGTGTTACTTCAGTGCTGCAAAAATTGACCCTCAAAAGCTATAATGTCAGTCTGGTCTAGGAGAATGCAGTGAGCAGGAAAAGGAAAGTAATACTGACTATGTGAATGTAAATGTCCTCTATCTAATTCTTGTTTCCCTTTGCTGGGAAAGAAGGCAAGCTATCCAACTGTTTTAAAGAAAAATGTTACTTTATTCCTGTAAGTTTTTTAGTATTTGGGATCAGTGGTGAATATTGCTTTGTGTTTATCAAAATACTAAGCACTACTAATTAGTATTCAGGAAACAACAGTTCTAATTTGTTACTTTAGTAGTAAGTATTTGCACTAGTTTATTTTACACCAGTTAGCCATATCCATTGCAAGGTGGAATTACCTTTACCTATGATTTCCGCAGTGTGCCTTATTTACTGAGTATTAGAATAGCATAAGTAATCTAACTAATACACAGTGATTTATGCTGAAGTGCTTACAGATTGGCTGACTGTAATATTTGTTCTTCAAGTTAAATATTGTTTTCTAAAAGCTGTTTCATTTAGCTGCTACAGTTTTTGAGGTAACATACAATATGTTTTATGTATCTGTACACAAGTATTACTAAACCTGCAATGGTAAACTGTCTGAACACCTGCCATGGGTACTGTGGCAGCTCTCTTTCACTGCCGCCTTCTTCCCATATCCTGTTCAGTAACGAACTTAATTTTTTTTCCTATTCCAAGCAATAATTTACAGTGCGTGATTGCCAAGCCAGATCTTGTGTTGACTGCTGTGAAAGTGAGGAAGGACTTGGTTACTATCACGTCAGTGAAATCTTTCACTGCTAGTACACAGAGCAGACAGATTTTGTGATACTAATACTGCCATGCACAGTTTCTTCTAAGAATCAACACACATCAAACTAGAGGGAAAAGTTCCTTTCATGGTGCTTTTGCTTAGGGACTTAGATGCCTTACAGTTTGCTACCTTGTGCAATACCTAGAGTCCTCCAAAAGAACATGGCATATGTCTGTGTAGCATAATGCATTGTTCTGTAGGGGTAAGGGAACTGATTTGATTACTAGAAATTACATGGCTTTGATTGCATGACTCTTTGCCTGGGGTAATTAGTCCTGCTGAGAATGACTGAATTGTATTACTGGCTCAGAGCCATCTGCATTATGCCACTGCTTCAGGTGGTGCATTTGCATCCATAGGAAGTGCAAATATCTTGCTAAAACATTTTTCTTCTGTCCCCGGTAGTGTTAGCAGTAACACTGCCAGACCTTCACTGAAATTGTCTGGACTTAAAAATAGTGTGCCTTCCTGTAGCTATATGTAACCTCCACGTTCTTCAATTTCACGTTGTTCCTTTCAGTTGAGTTGTTTTTTATTTTGCTTTGTTTTGCTTTTCCTGGGGTTCTGTTATCATAAGATGGAAGTTTTTGCAAAAATGTGCAAATTTTTATTTGTAATATTCCAGGCCAAAAGAAACCACTTCTGGTGGGAAGGTTTATTTATTTCTTGTTGGCTTTTGAAATAAAGAAAAACTTTGATATATGTAACAAGTTCATTAATTCCAACGTTGACTGTAAAATATGAAATTAATGTGCATGTAATAAAATTACTTTCAAAAATTAATACCATTTTTCGTTAGTAAGAGGCCAATATGTAAGATCCCTTATCCTCTTTGAGCAAGGCACACAGAACATACACACGTTACCATCATATTGTGTTTTGCTGTGATTAGGATTCCTAGCTTGGAAACATGATGTTAGACAAAGCATTTTATGTCAATATTTGGTATGTTTTACTTAATCTCTGGCATGCATTTTTTTCTAACCATTTTCAGTAGAAGACATATGATTAATTACAGGCACATGAAAGAAAAGACTTAAGTTTGAATTGATACAAGAAAAAAATCCTATTGCAATTTTGTTTTTCAACATATCCTTTGAATTACCAGGGTATGAATTTACATTTTGTCAGGTTTTAAAAAGTTTATTTTGTTTTAATATTGCTTCATTATAGTTTCATTTCTGTGTTGCTGTTTTCCAAAGTCATACTTATTTGGATCTGTTGAGACTTAATTTTCTTACGCATTCAGTTCAAGAAAAATGATACAAGTATAATTGTAATTCTGGGATTTCTTGATGCCTAGTTTCCTTTAAACCATCATAAAGAAGTTTCAAATTTGCTGTATTGAGTGAATTGTGAAACTATTTTTTCATGTAAGCATTAAGTTGATTTCTGATTTTGATGAGATTAATCTTTTAACTGTAACTACCCCCAAAATTTGATCTTGCTGTATTATTAAGTATTTGGTAATTTTAGTCTCAAGTACATAGACCTTGTCAGAGGGCTGTATATCAGATGTTTTTAAATGGATTTAGTATTCCACTTTCTATCTTGGTGTTAACCTATTCCTGAGAGATATGTTATTGATGGCCCAGTAGCAAGGCTGTGTCAGAAATTAATTATGGTGCGTTCAAGTTGCTTTTGCTGTAGCATGTGGAGTATTTCAAAAAGTTTTTATCCATATTCCAGATCCATCAAAGACTTATTTTCTGTCCTTTGCTTTTTTCTATCTCAGTTACAGATGTCCACACCTTTTGTTCCTTATATTTCTGGAAAGCTTTACTCTTTCAAACTCCTTGTCATCTGTTCCCTAAATCTGATTTCTGCTATTTCATTATTAGTATCAGTTATGACTGTTATTGTGTGATCTAATGTATAGAAGTTTTCGTTGTAGGCCAGTATTACATTAAGCTAGGCTTGAGCAGGTGCAGAGTAAAATCTGGGGCCTGACAGCTCTTGATTTATTTGCTTCTAACAGTTCAGAGGGCTCCAGTGGAAAAGCAATGATAGTGGACATTAACTAAGGAAAGGGAGGGGGATGTGATGGACTGCCACAAAGTATTTTCTTCTTGGAGAGGAATTATTGTCAGGACGGCAAAATAACTGCACCCATCATGCAGCTTTAAACTTTTTTGTGTATGGATAGGCACATGAGGCGCAAATAGTGTTTGCCTTGGTAGCACATTCACTTCAGTGTTTGGCATTAAGCCAGTACTTTTTATTTCTTAAAATTGCTGTAACTACAGTGTTTTCCATTGCTTTTGTAATATATCAGATGGTTTGGGGTTTTGAGAGCTAGAAGAGATATCTGGGATTTGTAGTATCACCTGATGCTGCAACAGGGGAACTCGGGAATTTTGAAAGAGGAACTGGTTGGAAATGAAGAATAGGAGTGATGAAAAGGGGAGTTGTGGAAGAAAGTCTTGGCAATTACACCATCCTATCATTTCTCATTAATGGGCTTAAATGTAAATCCCAGGTCTCAAAAGATAGTTATTTTTTTCCAGTTTTTGTTCATGTATTTTGCAATTAGTGAAATTCAATGTGTAATTCTAAAATCTGAAAACTGTATTTATATTCTGTTTCTCTAATTACAAAATTCTCCTTCTACTCTCACCTCGAAGTACCCCTATAGAGCAGAAAGGAATTATACCAAGCCTGTTTCGGTTTTGCTGTTAAGGAATATTTGTTCCCCACCAGAAGGATGGCATTCCAACAAGGTTTGGACCTTGTTTTTGCTTTACACTTTGATCTTTTCAAGTGTTTGAACAATAAGTATTGCTGTATTTGTTAGCTAAGGCGTGTCATAAGAGTGGAGATATGAAAGGATTTGAGAGAACCAGCAACACAGATAGGCTTGAAGTTATGAATGCTTGGGTTCAGCCAAATACAGGGTAAATGCAAATTCAGAGATTTTTTTTGTTTTGTTTTGTTTTTAACTGGTTTGAAACAGTTATGATTGTATAACTAGTACAGTTCTTAGGGCATCTTTGAGTTTTGAGTCAAACTGTTGTTACTGGATTGTCATACTTTTTCAATAGACCTGCATAATTAAAAGTTGGAAGAAAAGCTCTGAGTTTCTGTTTCCAGGTGACATACAGAAATTATCTAGACCAAAATATATCTGCAAGCTCTGTCTGACTTTGAATGTAGAAATTTTGTGCACTGACTTTAAAAACTCTGTATTAGTAAAAAAAAAAAAAAAAAAAAAAAAATTGCCCAGACCAAAGACAAAAAAAAAGAGTTTAAAAGAAGTACTTTTGGCTGAGAGGAGGGAAGGGACACAGAGGTTAGCGGTGAGCCTCTGAGAGATTATCTTTTTGTATCTCATAAGTTACCAATACATTGTAGAGAGTGTGAGTACATGGCAAGACTTTGGAAATAAATTGCAGTATCTTTTACATATAACATAAAGAAAGCAAAAGATGTCTGTGTATGTCATGAAGAGAAAGGCAAGTTGAGTTACATAATTTGTAACAATAAATGAATGCAGGGATATCAACAAAGCAGAAAGATGTCACCTCTAAATTGGTGGTATATTCTTACTGTATTTCAAAAGGTATAAAAGTTTAAGTAAACAATGAAGAGCTAGGTCTCTTAAGTTGGTAACATGAACAACTAGCATGGAAAAATATAGTTCTGTAGTTCTATTTACAGCTGGAATGATACATCTGAAACAGTATGGATCCAGTTGTCTGTTCTGCTCTGAGTGGAAGTTCTGCAAGGAAATGGCAATTTTATGCTTCTGGCCAAGTCTGCATAGTCACTGTCTAAAGCTCTGGTAGGAATTGGGATTTATAACTTCCTCTGTTCCCATCTTCCTGAGCATTTACATGCTTGGAAATTCAATAGTAAACTGAAGGTTAGTCCTCCCAGAACCAGAGTAGTGATCTCTAAGATGATCAGACTTGGTAGTTTGAGTTCAGTAGATGATAACTTGTCTGTGGGACAGTATGGAGAAATGTCACACCTATTTTTGTCTAGGGATGTTGGCTAAGGGTAGCTGGGTTTTGTTTACCTATGATCAGTGGTGAAATCAGTTGTTTAGTGGTCAAAGAAATAACACTGAGAAGCAATTCATAATACTGATTTTTGTCTTTCTGCTGGGACTGAAGCATTTATTAGTGTGTAATCCAGTGGTTGAACAGAAGAAGAACATGATTCATTCAGAAATAACACTTCAATATTGTATGTCTGAGAAAACAGAGTGGGTTTTATTTATTTTAGAATAATCAGATTCAGCAGTAGAGAGAGAATAGAAAGGGATGAAATGGACGGGTAACTTGTGATGACCAAGAAAAGAAGTGAGCATTGGATTAGGGTGATTACTAGAAGATCAGATAATGGTGGTAGAAAAGAAATTTCATTGAGGATAATAGAGTAAGAAGTTTTGGTAGAAGTACCAGTAAATGCAGTAAATGCATATAGATCTGAGATTCAGATAACAATACCCAAAAGATGTTACTTTCACAACCCACTGAATTAAACCAGAAAAACAGAATCGTTGCATGTTTCCGAAATGTGTGTAAGAACAGTGTTGGAAACCTAGACTACTTGTCGTCTACAGCCAGTGGTAAAAAGTCACAAGTTTCTAACACAGGAAATGATATTTTGTGTTCTCATATAATAAACAGACTTACTGGATTTGGAGGCCACTTGTTGCCAGAGTAGCAAGTTGTGATGCATAGGGCAAACTGAGAATAGACCCAGTGTTCAGTGTTTCATTTTTGAAAGAGTTAATTTTCCAGTGCAGAGGATCTTCTGTTCAGTAGGTTGGGCAAATATATTTAGCCAAAGTTGAAAGCTGAAAGCTTGCTGAGAAGACTATATTAGATTGTGAAATACTGGCTTTTTGACAATAAAGAAAGAGGGTAGTCCTGGCTGAAGGCCTGTTCTAATGTAGTGACAAAGCAATAACAACTACATTTGGAAAACAATGTATAAACACAACTGAGTAATAATGCATTACAAATACAGAGTATAGATATGAAAAATGTAAAATACTGCAAAAAAAAATCCGTGACTGAATGGAACCAGAAAGACACCTATCATGGAATAAACTTATTAATATACTTGTTTCCAGATTGTTCATAAAGATGTAGAATTGGAGGATTTTTCAGTAAATGCTCTTGTTTTCTCTTTGAAGGCAGGGTAATTTTTTCTTCCATAGAGCAAGGATACCAAAAAACTAATGAGGATGCTATAGAAAAGTGCTATGTTCCCAGAGGCATTAGTTTGTAATTCCTTACTGAATGAGGAAGGAGAAAGTCCAACTTGTGTTGTTCCAGCATTCAGAAGGAGATGGTATTTCTGTTGAAATCAATGTCAAGTTGCAAGTGGATCAAGCTACTCTAGAAAAATAGTAGACAAGTTGAATTCATTTAAAAGAAGAATTCATGGCTGTAAAGCTGAATTAATGACAGTCAATTACCTTTTTATGGAAAATATATGTTGTCAAACAAACTTGTGTGTTTTGCTCTCTGAACTGATAAAAGAAATTGTGTAGATGCATTATAGATTTATGTGCACGCATTTAGATGGCGTAAACCTCCATTAAGTTATTGTTCCCCTAAGCAGGTATTTAAATAAGCCGTTTTCTCCTCATCTCACAGTCGCTCTACATTCTTAGTAGATAATTTTGCTAATAGGGGAGCTGGAAAGAGGAACAAGAAAGCTAAACTCCTGTAAAGCTTTGGAATTGGACTGCGTCCTTGCTGGGATTGCTTTACCAATGTTTCTGTTCTTGCGTTCAGGCAGCTATGTCAGACAAATCTTTACTTGTGGAAATGGTGTAGGGAATTGTGCTTTACAGATAAAAACATAGTTTTTGTGGTTACCTGTGAGTAAATGCAATTATACATGTCACAGTAGGTGATCAAGTGGGCTTTTTTCCTTGAGGATTAAGACTGTAGAGGGGCATTCATGGGGAGAAAATAAAGGACCGCAGAAGGGCTCTTGGATTAGCAGGGAAAGAAATGACAAGAACTAAGGACTGGAAAATGAGGCCTGGAAAATTCAGAAGTATAAAATAATTGAAAAATTGGATTATATATGCAATTGTGTTGTAATACCGCAAGTAAATACTGGTTGTTCAAATCCTAAACATAATAACCAATTTCATTCTGTTCATTTCTAATTAAAATTTGAGCTAGTTCTGGTTAAAAAAGTCTAGCCAAATAGCTAAGAAAAGAAGACTGAAGACTAATCTTTGTTCAGGCCCTGGATGGGAGCCAGTATCCCTGTAACTATTGTTTCTGTCTTGCCTAAAAGATCAGTGAAGGTGTTACTATATGTAATATAAAGTAATGAGAAGTTTAGAGTAAGATTTCATTCTTCATAGGAAATAGCTTTAAAAAAAGCTGTTTTCACAGGAGCAGTTTGTTCTCTATCACCCAACTCATGCACATAATTTTCAAATATTGTTCAAACATTTTATCAACTCTTTTCAGTTATTGTTTGAAACATAAAGTAGTCCGGTTGTCTTATGTGTTTACCTTTCAGGTCCAACTTTCAGTTATTCTCAGGCATTAAATCTGATTGCTGGCTTTGTTATCTTAAAAGTAGACCTTCAGCTGAAAACCAGCAGGGTCTCATATCTTTTTTTCATGTAATCTCAGGGAAAAATGTGAAAACCTAACCTCATTAAAAGAAGGAATTTTCTATTATTTTGAGAACATGCTGGTTCTCTGGCAGGTTGTCTGCCATTTCAAAGATTCACTCCTTGCCCAGTTTTAGCAGATCAGATTCACAAACTAAAGCTGTAGAAACTCTTGACTGAAAAAAAATTTTGGGCATAAAAAAATTCAGTGACTGAATCAAAAATTTTTTCCCACTTCTATTCTATGATATTTAAACTGCTCTGGAATCTTCACTGTACACTGTACAATTGTGGTGAGATTTATTAGAAGCTTCTGAATGTGTTAATATTTTTGAAATTATCTGTAACTTATCTTCATGTGACCATTTTGTACTTCATCCTTGTTTGATGCCACTGCAGATGAGCTGTATACCTCCATTTTAATAATTTTGTCTGTATGAGGTTATATGTCCATAATAGAATCTTCGCCCACAGATTCTGTTAGTAGAATCACAGAAGGGTTTTTTTTGGAAGGGGATCTTAAAGATGATCTAATTCCAACCTCCTGCCATGGGCAGGGACACCTTCTACTAGACCAAGTTGCTCAAAGCCCTGTCCAACCAGGCCTTTAATGCTTCCAGGGATGGAGGTTCCACAGCTTCTTTGGGTAACCTGTGCCAGTGCCTCACCACCCTCACAGTAAAGAATTAATTCCCAATATCTAAACTAGACTTGCCCACTTGCAGTTTGAAGCCATTCTCCCTTGTCCTATCACAGACATGCCCTAAAAAAACCTTCTTGTAGGTCCCATAGGTACTGGAAGGTGCTCTAAGGTCTCCCCAGAGCCTTCTTTTCTGCAGGCTCCCAGATATCAGCTTATCTTTATTGGAGAGTTGCTCCAGTCCTCTGATA
Organism: Dasyornis broadbenti; assembly: GCA_013397935.1. Classification (NCBI taxonomy): domain Eukaryota; kingdom Metazoa; phylum Chordata; class Aves; order Passeriformes; family Dasyornithidae; genus Dasyornis; species Dasyornis broadbenti. The sequence goes on from VZRN01011464.1 coordinate 2,162,505, forward strand.
TCTCCATAGCCTTCTGGACTCGCTCCAACAGGTCACCATGTTTTGTGTGTTGGGGCCCCAGAGCTGGACACAGCACTCCAGGTGGGGTCTCATGAGAGAAGAGCAGAGGGAGCATCACCTACCTCTTCCTGGCCAGATTCCTTTGATGCTGATGAGGCCAAGCATATTGTTGGCTTTCTGGGCTTTGAGTGCACATTTACAGATCATATTAAGCTTCTTGTCAACCGATTTTCATGTTTTGTTTTGTTTGTTCTCATTCATTGATAGGTCCCACTTACTAGCTATTAGAGCTGTTAGCAGGAGTAATAATCTTCCTCATTATTATTAAGGTATTTTACAACAGCAGTGCTCACTTTCACCTTTTGTTTTGTGATGATATATACATTGCAAATAGTGTTCCTTCCCCATTTTCTTTTGCCTTATGCATGTTTTCAGGCCATTGTAAATGCAGCCTAGGTATCACTGGTATTTGTAATAACTTACTAATGTGGAAGCTGTCCTTTTTTTCTACTTACCCCTCTTTCTCTATATTTGTGACAGAGATTGACGAAAAATATCTTGAAATAGAATTTGGAAGAAAACTGGTGCAGAGTAGCAGTGCTTTCCTCCCCCTACTAATCGAGTCGAAATTGAGTTTAATTTGAAGTAAAATCTCACAGCAGATTGTGAAAGTTCCTGGTACAGTTAAAACTGTGCTAATACAGCTATGTTAATAGCAGTCTGACATAGCCAGAGTGACAGATTTTACAGCAATGTTGTTTCAACAGTGACATTGATTTATTTATTAGATATGGTATCAGGTTAAACTGTTACAATATATGGTAGGAAGTCAGAGATCACATCAGGGTAACAGAAACCAAAAGTATATTTCCAAAAATCGGTCTTGGAAAAGAAACGAGGGTGTGCTATTTGCCAACAGCTTTGTGCTCTCAGCCTGCCTGCCTGCTTGCCTGGCTGCAGTGTCAGGAATCAGAAAGGGGATATAGAAATGCTTTTATGCAAAGGATACAATTCATTCAAACTACAAAAAAAATATATTTTAATAATTTCAGGTTCTGTACCTACCATACAACTTGGACTGTAAATCTTCTGTTTTTTCATTTCAAGTGAATTTTGTTTCATTGTGTGAGGATTTCTTTGTAAAAAAGGAAAACCGATTATACAGAAATCTATAAAGTAAATACACAAGAAGATACTTCTTACATTTTGTCTCAATTTATAATGATCACTTAAGTGTCATTCTAGCAAAGAATATAAAGATGTCTAATGGTATTTCTCCTTCAATTTATTACTCTATAAAAATAAATAAATTGAAATAAAGAAGCAGTAGTTGAAAACATACTGTAGTAGTGAAACAACACTCAAAGCATCCAGATGAACTGAAGTTATCTTACTAAAGGGAAAATTCAATAGCATATTTTAAAATTTATCACCGGGAGCAGATGCTTAACCTTTCAGGTCTTTTCTTGTAATGGTTGTACTCTGTGTGTACTTTGTACTCAGTAAAACGTATACTTTATCTGTAGGAAAAGAGGTAGTAGAATAATGCATGCTTTTGGTTTGTTGGTTATTCTTTGTATAATTTGTTCCATCAAAAGTCTTTTCTGGAATTGCTGTTCCTCTTGTTCTCCCCTCTCGCCCAGCAATTTTGGCACAACCAAATAATCACACTCAATGATTCAAAGATAAGTTCTTTTTTTTTTTTTTTTTCTGTTACAACCTAAAAAATAAGGTTAGCATCCTTTCCAGGGTAAGTTCACATTGCTGTCTGCCTTTCTGTAGTCCTGATGGCCATGGCTGCCTTACAGTGCTTCCTTCTGCCCTTTTCCACTGAACCTGTACTCTTCACCTTCTTCACATCCTTCTTATTTAACACTTACTAGCTCAGAGTGATTTTGATTTTCCTGTTAGTCAGTTATTGTGTGGATTTTTTTCTTTTTTTTTTTTTCCCAACCTTCCCCCAACAAAACAAAATCCAAACCCAGTGTTTCATTTTGCTTCTTGGATTGCACAAGTGTTCTGTTAAGTAGGAAAAGGAGAAAGTAATTACAAAGTCAGATTCTTCTTTCCTGTTGGTGTAAGACAAATACATTCAGTGATATTATGGCAGAACATATGAAATAGGAGTGGAATTTGGCTTTTACAAGACTGGAAGGTTTTAAGACAGAAGCTGATTGTCCTTAGCTATATGTAACAATGTGTGATGGAAGTGTAATTTAGTATATTCCAGATTTTTTAATACTACATTGAAACTTTGCTAAAGAATGCTGTATTTGGTCCTTTCAGAAGAGTTTAATGGCAATTGGCAACAAAAACTTTCTTCAGAGGAAACAAAACATAAGTCAAGAATATTCCACTATCAAAGAATTTTGATGACTAGCATATACACTGATGTTTAAAAATAAGTATTATGTGCAATATAGTATATGTAATGGTTAACATAATAGAAATTTTTTTCTTTCTGTCTGGGTAAGTTCTATAGGCTTTCAATGTATTACTTAATTTAGAACAAAAAAACCCAACAAGAGTGGGGAGGATAGGATGTTTAATTTTATGTGTGGTGGGACATAGGGCCTGTCAGTCCTGTTCAGTGATGCTCTTACCAAAAATTCTTTCATGTGAATATAAAATAGATGCTGATGTTAAACCAGACTTTTGGTGTGTATGGGTAAATAATAATTACGTATGACATACATGTGTGTATTTATGTAACAATGAAGGAAGTGAGGTGAATTGATCTGATGTGTATCCAACTGAATACATTTTTAATCTAATACATTTAGAAAGTACTGAAGTGACTGCTATTCCCCTGGCACTAATAAAGTAAACAAAACTTTTGACCATGTAGCAGTGCCTTGTAATCCATAAAAATTGTTGCCTACTGGAAACTAGATATTTGTGGTGTATTTACATTTCTGTTTCACAGGTTTGTGATGTAGAAGTGAGTGACGCTATGCTTCTTGAATATTCTAATAGATACTGGCACTGCACTCTGCTTATTTTGGTATTTTTAGTGTGGAATAACCTCATTTTACAATGTAAAATTGAATGGAAATGCATTTGTAGTTAAAATCCAACATAGTCAGATACCAGCTAATACTTTAGAGACAGAGAACATGTGGAAATTGGCAGTACTTGCTTGTGCTTCTGAGATGTGTTTGCTGGAATTAATATTTTTAGAGTCCTGTACAATTCTGCTTGCCTTAGGCTGAGTGGTGTGAAATGGAATTGAACTAATGACTCACTGTGGTGAGATCATTTTTAAGAATGTAGTGGGCTTCTTATTGTACAATACTATGGCATAAATTTGCCCTTTTTTCCTTCAGCGATGCTGCCTCTTTGCATTCTGTTTTAGTCTATCTGTCAAGCACCCACACCTTCGTATCACTCCTGAAATCCTCTTGTGTCTGTAGGATATGTAGTCTGTCTTCACGATTTCCTCTATTTTGTCTTGTGTTAAATCCATCATGTGGTACAGATCATGTATGGTTCTGTTTTATAATGGCTTCTGTGTGTGTGTAGGATGGCACATATTCTTGTATGACTTCTTGCTGTATGCAGAATTTTCTTCTGCAGCCCTCAAAGTGTACTCCAAGATAGTTTAAGTCCTTTTTAAAAAAAATTTAATGGAGGTGAAGAATACTAAATGTAAAAATGAACCTGCTTGTATTCGTAGAGGCAATCAATGTCTGTGATCGACAGAGCCTTTAAAATGGGACTTAATTTCTTTGAGTAATTCCTGGGCTGCTCTTTCTCTGCTATGAAGTGCTGCTTCATTGCAACTGACTTTCTAATGAATGAGCTTTTAACACTAAATGTGTAATTCTTGAGGTTTTATTTAATTTTAAAAAGTAAAGTTACGTTGTCAAGAAACCTTTCAAGTCTGAAAGCTTTTCTTAAATGCTTTTTCAGATAAGGACATGATGTAGACTTATTAATCTGTTCATTATGATTTCTCCTTTCCTTCTTTTTAAATGAATGAATAGTATCTTTGATTTAAGAATGCTTTATTGGAAGATTAGTAATCACTGAAATCATGTTACGATATTAACCCTACACATCCCACCTTCTCCTCCTTCTAGTGTTCAAAATACAGACGATAGCTTGAAAGAGAAATGAAGAAGGGGTACGAAAAAGAAAAAATAATAGTTTCTGCTCAAGTATTTGGATACATTTCTTTTTAGAAGTTATTTCCAGAAGAATTTTTTTTAAGTGGTAAATGTAAAGAATATGGGATTAAAATTAAAAAAAGCTTATTGCATAAACCACTGCATTTACTTCCCCTCTGCAACCTCTCAAATAAGGTGTAGGTTTTCAGTTCTTTTAGGAAAAGAGAGATAACTTGGATGAAAAAACTGCTCTAGATGGGTACAGTTGAATGCAGGTAATGTTGGGCTAGTTTTCACAAAAAAACAGTGAACATATGTTTGAATATATATTACACAGTAATACAAATAATCAGTTATTATAAATTAGATAATAAAATTTCTAGGTAGAATTTGGATGATTATAAGTGGCTATTCTTTGTGAAATATGGAGCTGTAGTATTATTTTTTGAGTCTTCTGTTCTGGTAAGCTACGGCATGAGCCCAAGCAAACTAAGATACATTATAAGTGCTTTTTTTTTTTTAAGCACAAAACACAAGTTTTGGCAATACGCATATAATTAATAATTTAGCGATGTAGTGGAAAAGAGCTTTTTGTTCCCTTAAAACTGCACTTTTTTTCTGTATGCAACTTCAGGAAAGTGCTTTAGAAATCCTAACTTTTTATGTCATATTTTAGTCAAAGTAGCTCTCATATTCAAGGATATGCTCTCCTTTTCTTTTTTATATAATAGTTATTGAGAATTAGCATTTTAAATATACTGGTAGCTAGTGACACACTGATCAGTTTATGTAACAAGAAGAGTGAAATCATGCTCACTGATTTTGCAGCTTTTTGTTTTGTTTCCCCCTCCCCACTACTGTTTCATTGAAATTATGAAATTTTTAAGCATGGCATGGTGCAAACAGCTTGACAAACTTTTGTTTGGATGAATATCTTAATTGTTGCTTACAGTGCTATGGATGATGATAACTTCATAAGGCTTCTTGATTCTTCAGTGCAGGTTTAAGATGAAATTGAAGAAGATAATATAGCATGAAGGTATTTATTCCTTGGTATGCCAAGGAATAGTGTAGTTAGCAGTATTGGTGATTGGTTTGTGACAAGGCAATTGCATGGCTAGAACTGAACCATTGAAAAATAATAAAGTTATTGAGGGCAGGAATAATTATCTTCTACTTTAGCTGTGGCACTTAACAATCATATCTATGTAGGTACAGGGTATTAATGAAAAACTTCTACATAAAAAGTCCCTGTGTCACACTAGAGGTCTAGGTAAACCCCTTTCTGTGTGAAAAATCTAAGCCTTTTCACAGGATTGACTTGGTTGGTTGGTCGTCTTTTAGCATCAGCCAAATTATTTTCTTGTCTGTGATCTTTTTCGTTCATTTAGCCTTTTGCCCCTGCCCTGTCCTTTGTAAATATTCAAAGTCATGGATTTTCTATGTAGAAATTGTGGATCTGAGATTGTATACGTAAAACTTTGCTTTTCTTAAGAGTACTGTCAATTTTTGGACCAGCATGAATTTTTTTCCCCCTTATCAAAAGTAACTGGTTCTGAACCATTCACTGAACGACATCATATAAATGGCTTTTTCCCTGCATGGTAGTTGCATGCTAGAAGATTGAAATAAGTGGAATATCTAAATATGAGGTCAAAATGCATCCAAGTTATAGCTGCATAACATTCAGAATACTTCTGATCAATACCGTTTATGAATTAAATTCAAAAATACCGTATCATGAAAAATGTTGAATTTGTGCTATAGAAAAGTATTCCCAAGTGCAATTTTTGCTTAAAAATTCTTTTATATTTACAGAGAAACTGAGCCATACAAATATTTTTAAAAGTTTGCTCTTCTTTAAGGCTATTTATTTTCTAAAAAAAGAGGACTTGAATATTTTGGACAAATATACACATGGTGTTACGCTAACAAACAGCCATGCAACATATATCTTACATAATGAAGAAATTGAATATACAAGACCTACTCTATTTAACATATATATTGAAAATATGCAGTCTCGCCAATAGTTAAAAAAGATTTTCTTATTTGGCAGTATTTTTTTACAATTTGTTCAAATACTCCGTTTGATGTGTTTTGGTGAATACTGAAATCTAGTCAGTGACAACCTGAGGTACTAAACATTTCTGCCTTACTTCGTTGTCTTCAAAGGTAATCTTTTTGTTCCTTTTAGGCTCTATCCATGAGTTGTGTATTACAGCGTTATTTGGCATGGGATCTGCTTCCACTATTGAAACAACTCGCTTTTTCATCTTACTTTTCAGAACTTTCTGGAACTTTTGCCTTGTGAATGCATAAAGTAGAGGGTGAAATATAGTTGTTCCATATGCCATTACTAGAAAACATAATCTCAACTTTACCAAAAGGTCACTTGGGCCCAAACATAAGATAGTGGTGTTTAAAACAGAGATGGGTGTCCAGCAGAGAAGGAATGTTGAGATAATCAGAAGGGACATTCTGAAGACTCTCTTTTGTCGTTCTCGTCGCTCCCGGTGCCGTTTTACAGCTCGGCGTAGAGCAATTATGACAGACACAGAAGTCCTTACACCAAAGACGACATTTTTTCCTCCACTGCTGTGGGACACATCTGTAGTCTCATGCTGAGTGGTCAAAGAAATAGTTTTTTTCTTTCTGTTTTTCTTCTTTTGTCCTGTTGTAAATCTTGTACCAATCCGAATATTTAGGGCCTGGAGTATTTTGGTGTATGTAATTAGCATTACTATAACAGTGAAGAAAAATATTGGAATTTGAACGAGAATGTGGTAGTACATTCCTAGTTCAGTGTGGTACTCGTTTGTACTAACACACAGAAGCGTCTTATTTTCCCAAGTACTTGCACTTTGAAGACTGAAAAAGTTGACTTCAATGAAAGGAATCAGGAAGGAAAAAAGTGAAATTATCCATATTGATGTCATTAATATCACAGCCCTTCCCATGGTCAGGATTCGATTAGCAGGTTTTACGGAGATGTCGTATCGGTCCAGGGTGATAGCGAAGACATTGATTGCAGTTGAAACGCTCGCAAAAGAGACACAAGCCTCATGGAAGCAGCAGATGAGAGCAGTGTTACTCTCCAGTGAAAGCAGAAGGATAACTATAGTTAGAGGAATACATCCCACACAAATTATTACATCAAGTACATGAAGGTTCATTGTAATTATGTTACTGACAGAATTGATTAAGTTGGATTTCATACAGTAAAGTACCAGCACGGTGAGGTTGCTGCCAAGTCCCAAAACAATTTCTAACATCAAAAATCCAGTGAGAGAAACTTGAAAGCTTAATGGATATGATAGTGGTTGGTACATGTTGGTATCGATGTCATCAATGGCATCTCGAACTGTAATGTTAGATTCAGACTGCATGTTGACTTCCAGAATGGGGGAGAAACACATTCTTTTGTTGAAGTTGGCTTTTCTCCTGAAAGGTGAAATAAAATATGGAAACTATTTGATTTCTTTTTTTAACACTTTCTGTAGATAAATGCTGGGGAAAGGAGGAGGGAGGAAAAGCAATATTCTTACCAAACTCTTAATTTACACTATGTTTAGAGCTTTAATTGGCATGGACTCAAAAGTCTGGAGATCTAGAATAAGGTCTTTCCTTTTTAATAGAAAGCAGGATTTGTTAGAAAAAATAAAAAATAGTGAAAAGCTTCCACTTAGGGAGCAAGCCTTTGTTTATAGTGCTGTGGTTTTTCACAAAAGGCTCATTTGTTGAATAAACTATACTTGTGCATAGCCTTTGTATTGCATTAAGGGTCATTTTAGAAGAATGTTCTTAAGTATTAACAAATTAGTGATCAAGATGATTTTAAAAAGCGCTTGTGAAAAAAGAGAGTGATAGGAACATGGAGCACTGTTGCCCATGTATCATAAAAAGAATGTTTAAATTATTTATGCCGATTTATCCACCTCTTTCTTACAGTAGTGTTGTAGGCTAAAATGTGAAGTTCTGTAATTCAGCAGATTTTTTCAGAGTTTAAATCTTCTGTTAATTTTTATCTTTTATGCATCTGTGTGTATGATGCTTGCCACTACAACAATTTTATATGAGTATATATAATTTCAAATGCAAAACTTACGTTGGTTTAGGAAATTGAGTTTGTTATAAAATACCACAATTCTTTTTTCTGATTTGAATATTCAATTTCTTTAAGAAATCAGTGCCTACATGGAATGGAAGAGTATTTAATTTTATTCCAGAATAGATTTAAGGGAATAATTTTAGAAAATAATACTTAAAAAGAAAATTGTCTCTTTCGGGTTTTGTTTTTGCTTTTTTTTTTTCTTTTTACAAGCTGCAATTGAATCCAACAGATTTACATACACAGCATGTTTCTCTTAAGAATAAGTAAGGTTCAAAAAAGCATTTATTTTATCTAGAAGATTTTTTATTTAGTGTCTCATCTGCTTAGTTTCACACATGCTGGTAAGTTTTAAATATAGTATTCACATGCAATACCTGATGTTTGTATTATTTATATTGTCAGCCAGCTCTTGAGTTTGTAATTGATAGAATAAATAAAAGAGAGGTTATTCAATTTCTCGTTATGATACTGGAGGGGTTTTTTTTTACGTAGCTTTAAATTTAAGAGGGGACATATTTGGCATGAAAATAAATTTGAATGTCAACCTTTGTTCTATTCTGAATACATTAAAATTGATAGCACTAAGGTGAACAAAACTGAGCTCTTTTAAAATGAAAGTATGAATTAAGCACACTAGGGATACAGTATGCAAATGGATTTCTTCTGCAGTTCTGAAAAGCCTCAATTGAACAATACTATTAATTGCAAATTGTATGATGAAAATTCTTGGTATTCTTCAACAGTTATTTCACATGTGCCTCTTAAATAAAAAAGATGTAAATTAGAAGTATTACTCTCAGGTGTGAAATGAAACAAGAAATATTTCAAAAGCTTTGTTTCATTTCCAATTTAGGCAACCTCTATTCGTCTTGCATTAACCCTCAGGAATACGATCTCCTCTTGTCTGCTGTCCTGGCTGTGAATGGATTTCAGGAAACCATTCCAAATGCATTGCTGGATAAATGAAGTTCTTTTGTATTAGCGAAAGCCAGGAAGAAATCAAAAGCAGATCTGCTAAAACAAATGACAGTCTCACCCCAACATTATGCCAACTGACATTTTGTGAAAACAGAAAACCTCAGATGTGTTAGGTCATCATGAATAGGTTAAACATCACCTCCTTGTTGCATTGCCTGGATTTCGGGTGCAGGGAAGCGGAGCCAGGAGGGCAGGAGCTCGTTCACCCAGCGCCGTGCAGGCAGGGCTGGGGCACCTACCTGTTCTCTGTGCCTCAAGGGCCTGGCACAGCATGGCAGCAGCTTGTCAGAAACTGATACATGGTGTCACTGAGAGATTTTTGACACGCACTGTAACCTGGAAATCAAGTGGTAGCTGAGCTCTTATTTCATTTCTTGCAGGGTTTTTTGTTTCCTTTTTTGTTGTTCCTGCAGTTCAGCAGCAAAAAATTTCTGATTAAGCATGGGGGCTTCTTAATTGCCTCAGATACTTCTACAGAGCAGGGCATATTCTGTGTGTCTGTTCTGAGTTTCAAGCCAGCAATAACAAATAAACCTTCTTTTAAGTGATGTTAATTTCCTTCCCCTGTTGCATTTTGTAGAAGCCTGCTTTGCTTTTCCAGGTTTAAAGAAAAATAATTTGTGATCTCTGTTTTCAGAGTGTGTGTAGACATCCTTTAGTTTATGGTTGCGTATTTCTTTCTGTAATATTCCTGCTCATTACTTTTGAGTGATGGCTTAGTGAAAGAAGTTGCTATACATCATAAAATCCAGTTCATGTGCTTTGCGAGTAACCATGAGTTACCTAATTTGGTTTATTTTGATTTAAGGAGAATACATAGCATCATAAAATTGAGAGAAAAATATCCATTAGTCATTATGACAAGTAAGTTATTTAATGAGTAGTATAGAAAAAGCTTGGTTAAACACTTATTCAGCTTGTTGGTGAAGTGTGCATATTCTCCTTTTGGGATTTCATGTTTCATTGTTTCTTCATGCATCAGTAGTTTCCACAATTCTGGTTTTAAATTATAAATCCCTCTTTAAGAAATGCTCACCATTTTAAGAATCAATCACTGCATTCTTCTTTTAATGAAAATCTGAGCAGATGTGTTAGTCTTCCATGTATATTGTTGAAGTGTCATGCACGTAAATGGTAATGCAAGTGTGTTCCATGTTTTGTTTTTAATTCCTTTATGTCTTAAGAATACATTTTAGGGATGCATCCTGCTGCTCGTAGGTCATACAGCTACAAAGATACCCGGTCAACTGCATTCTTCATATTGTCAGTTGTAAAACTGAATTAGTTGCTGCATGCCCTTGTGAAGGGGAGGAAAAAAAAGGTTAAAAGTAGGGCTTATAATTTCAAAAATAAAGTAATGCAAGAATATATTTTCTAATAGCACTTATTTAATGAATAAAGGATCTCTAAAATTGGACCTTATAGATTACATAGATAATCAGTTAGCGTCCTCTCTATTTGCCAGTAAAATCATATTCTTCTGGTCAACTTGCATGAATTTAGGTTTTTTGGACAAGTTTCCTGTTCTCCAGATAGTGCAGGTTACAAAAAATCCTGGCTAGAAGCAATAACTGTTGGATGTAGAGTGTCTGTGACGAAAGCTGGAAAATGTAGTTTTATAGCTCTGGTGAGCAGGTAGTTTATACATACAACTCTCTTGTCTTTTAATGAGAAACTGAACAGAGTTAATGAGCCTTTTAGAAAATATGCTTTTGTTCAATTTGCACACTGTTATAATTTCCTTTCTTGAAATAAATGTTTGGCAAATCCATGCTTTTAATACGTGGCTTGAATGTACAGGATAACGAAAGAAATAAGTTTAAAAAAAATCAACAAAAAAAGGGGGATTTCTTGAGCAATCAGAGATTAGTCATATTAGCCAACCTTCATAAAGCAATAAGTATACACTAATTACAGACTGTCTGATCCTTCAAAGAGTAACTGAATAAATCTGAAACATATTTAACTGCCAATATTTGGAAATACTGCTGAGGGAGGAAAAACATATTCCCGGTTGCTTTATGTGGTTGTTTTCCCCAGTACTGTATGAGCTTAAACTGTACTGTCTTTATGTTGTAGGAACAAACAGATTCTTAATATTCTATAAGACTTTCATACAGAATAACATTTTTCTATCATTGTATTTTTAACGGGGAAAGGGAAATAGCATTTGAATATTTCCTGGTCTTAAATATAACAATATATTACTGCTTAATATAAGTTGAATCTGATTTCTTGCCTTTTTTTCCTGCAATTTTTAATTTGGTTTAATGTTGCTTATTCTGCATATCATAATAAGGAACGTGTCTTACCTCTACTAAAGATTTGGTAAATTCTCGATGCAGGTGAAGCAGTTCCAGGTTGGAGGGATTCATTTTGTTCACTTGTTAGCAGAGTAGAAGGGAAAGAGGGTAATAAGCATATCTTCGAAAAATGACCTTAATGAAAATTTGTGCCTGTTCTGTGCCATTGTTTCAGCATACTGCTAATGTATACAATTGCTTTAGTTCTGGTTTACAGGCTGCTGCAGTCTCCCACTCTTCCTACGGTGGAATCAATAAGCATCTGAAAATACATAATGAAAGTAATTTAACATACTGAAGGCTTCTTGTCTCCAGAGACACCACTGAGATTCAAGCTTTCTAAAAAAGAAGAGCAGTGCTTCTGAGAGGAAAGCTTGCGATGGGCAGCTTTTGCAGAATGACAGCCTACCTTGTCGCTTCTCCTCACTGCAGAGAGATGCAGTGCATTCACTAATTTTGATTGGTCAGTGATGTTGGGCTTAAATTGTGCTTCATATATGGGATTGATGCCCTCCCTCCCCCCGATTTATATAAGGATTCTTTTATAAAAGGACTAAATTTACAAATGATTTATGAATTCTGGAATATATTAAGGGTATGCCTGTTTTATTTTTACCTTTTCACTCGTTACTTTGTGTACACTGAAAACCACATGGCACTGGGAAAAAAAAAGGGATTAAACCTTTATTACTTAAAAAGCTTCTATCAATCTATATTTGAATTTGCCTGCTTTCCATTTCTGAGCCTTTTAGGTGTTTGGATTTTTTTGTTTGATTTTTTTGTTTGTTTGTTTTCATTGGTTGGTTTTTCTTGTCCTAAGAACATTCTGAAATAATACTGCCTTTTTAAGCCATGCTGAATTTCACCATATATGTTTACATGCAAGTGGTCATCTAGGTCTTGTATGCAATAAGTTATATTCAGGACAACTTGGTACCCATGTGTATATTAGGAAAATTTATGTTAGGATTCACAGAGTTTATTCAGACCCTGGTAATTATTCAGACTTGATAATTTGGTTGATTCACAATCAGAAAATATTAATTTTTAGGATCCATCACTGTGTACAACGTATGTATAGTTGTGGAGGTTATTAATTTTGTTGAAATGTAAACTTCTCAAAAAACTTGTGTGTTCCATGTGAATTTTGCTAGAGACTTGGCAGATTTTTGTAAGGATGTCTTTCTTGCATGATATTCTTGACCTTCACTTCGCAAGAGATGTCTTAGTTACAAAACAGAAAGTGAAAACTTATTTCTGAATCTGTTCTATCAGTGTAAGCAATGCTCACAACCACAGAATGAGAAGTGTAATACAATATCTGTTTTAATTAGTACTGGTGCTAAATAAGTTTTGGAAATAAATTCAGTATGAACCCTAAAATAGTATTTTTAAAAACTGGTTTGCTGGAATAGTTTTAAGAATATCTGTGTATACAATGTCCTGTAGGTAGTTTTAAATTTCAAATGAGTGTGGGGCTTTCTTTCCCCCATGATTTAAAAGATTTTAAAGGTTTTTTTTGTAAAGTTTGATAAAGTACTAAACGTTAAAGATGAGTTCTTAAATAAGTAAGTGTGTTAAGATACTAGTTTGGGTCAAATTTTGATGGGGTCCTCTGTTTTTAGGTTGTTAATGCAAATACAAAATGCAATTGTGTAACTCAGATATCTTTATTTCTTCTCTTTACGTTTTCTTTCAGCCAGACATCCAATATATTATTTATCTTTAGGGAACAGCATATTTTATTTATTTTTTAAAATGACTGCATATCCATCTAGCATGCTTCCTGTTCCATACTCTTTTACATTCAGAAACTATGTAAATAAAGATTGCAGAAACTTTGAATAAAGATCAGTAGGTACCAGCTGGCTATGCTGAGTAGCAGCTGATTGAGCCTTTTGAGCTGGCATTGTATAGTCTGCCTCCCAAGAGCTTGAAACCAGTGATACCAGCGTAGATCTTAAGGGTGATGTGAAAAAGGATTCCTAAAATGAAAGTATAAATACTAATATATTAAAGAGATTTACTTACTTCACTTTCAGTATGACTAAGGATAAGTAAGGAAGCCTGTCTAAATTTAAACAGATGAATCTCCATCTCCCTTTCTAATTCTTCAGTGTATGCCTGAACTAAGATGGAGGTTGGATGAGCTGTAATGTTAGAAAAAGATGTATACACAGAGGAAGATTGTAACAGGATTTTGAATATAGCATGAATATATGGCTCAGATGCAGGCAAAGGGGTCACCAAAGACTACCTATATGACAGGAGGTGATATTGGCACAAGTTTTATCTGCAAAAAGTGTTTGAGAGGAATGATAAGGAGCTGAGTTGTGAACATATATTAAGCTTAAGTTTTCTGGAGACAGAATCAGGAAAAGAAGCAGTACCATATGGAGGCAATCAGGAGTAGGTGGATGGATAGACATGCTTATAAGCCGTGGCTGTGCAGATGCTAGTTAAGATGGTGTGAACAGATGACATCATCCTCAAAGGGTAGATAGGGAAGAGTGGGCAAAAAGAGCCATGTGCAGGCACCCAGCATAAACAGAAAAATGTGCTGTTCTTATACCTGTTTCTGTATCAGTACAGAATGGAAGAGAAAGAATTTGACTGGTATTTTGTCTTTTAGGATAGTGAAAAGTAGAGTGAAAAGGTAATGAGTAGGTAGAAGTATCAGCAAAGAGCAGGAGTCCTAAACCAGGAGACTGATGGTGAAGGGTCATAAGATGGAGAATGGCAACACAAGGGGAGAGGGAGGTCCAGATGGTAACAGAGAATAGACTGTGAAGGGTTGAGGCTAGTGTGTCTGGTTGGGGTGGGGGGGGGGAAGAAATGCAGAGAGGCAGGAGCTTGAAGCAGAGAGGAACACAAGGGGGTAGAGCCATGTGCATGTCAAGAGACACTGGGTGCACAGGGGTAGAGACAATGGCAATTGCCATAGCATACACCCCTGTAGTACTTCTGAATTCAATTCAGAAGTCATAACTGTATGTGAGACTATGTTCTTCTGTTTTGCTGGGAGGAGGAAGTCCAGAAATTTGCAAGGTGTAGTATATTTCTTGGTCCTCTTCTGTCTTTCATCTACTGTCTTACTTTCTACACAGAGGAAGTAATGTCCCAACATTGGCTGTTACTCCATTCCCAAGCAGTGGTAGGTCATCTGTAGATCTGTAGGTCAAAGCTCTGCTGTTGAGTTGATAAGATCACCCTGAATGCAATTTCTTGAACTGCAGTTTTTAAAATAAGCTTAGTTTGTTTAAAAAGATTCATTAGGCTCTCAGGGTCTAGCAGGGCCAAATGAAGTACCCAATTCTAGTGTTTGTCTAGCAGAGTCCTTGTTTTTGGAGCTTTAGCATTCTTTTAATGTGTTTTAGGGTTTAACTTTGCATAAACCTACTGCAGACTATTTTAACATCCAGATGTCATGGATCTTTATGAAGATCTTTATTGGCACCATTGGGAGACTGTGTCTGCTCACTTCTCTTGTTCTCTGTGTTATTTATTTTTTTTTATTATCCTGAATGCTTCAGCAACACTTTCTCTGTACTGCACATCTTGTTTCCTAGTCTGAATCTTGCTGCTCATTTAGTGACTATTTAGAATGTTACTGCTTCTGGGTCTAAAAATGTCATCTGTTTTCATATTTGCAAGAGACTTGAGATCCTAACTCATACAAATTTTTCAGTGCCAGATAGTGTCTTTAGAACTCAAGTTGCTCATTTAGAAAATGAATATTGGGTGATTTTGGGCATCCTGCCCTGGGATTGTTGTTCAGCATTATTTCCATGGTGCATCTGCACAATTCCAGCTAGGTAGATCCTCTGTACCTTTCATTTACCTACACTGAAGAGTGTGATGCCCAGTTCTAACCTAGCTCTTCTGAATATTCTATGACTTGTATCTGTTCTAGCAGCTTGTGATCCATATCTAAAATCTGCTTCTTACCTTGTTGTATCTTAGTTTCCTCAATAGTCAGTTGCAAAGAACTTTGTTAGAATGTTGTTGAAAATCCAATAACTTCTGTAGTATCAAGGAAAAATAAGCAGTGGATAATAGCTGTTTGGGCTGTGGAGTTGTACTGATGTGCCCTTGTTATGCTGAATTTGTAAATGTGTTCTACTTTACCTGATACCGAAATTACGTATTGCTGGTCTCAATCATACTGCAGCATGCTTTTATGTAAATCTGACTGCTGGCCCATACACGAGGTCTAGTCATATAGGTTTTTATTATTATTTAAGAGTGATATGCTAAATAGATGTCAAAAATTCTGTTAGAATGTGTAGATAAGTACCATTCTGACTCAGATGGTTACATGGTCTTTTCTTTCTTTGGCTCAAGTACTTTATTCTAATTTCTTTAATCGATAAAGAACTGTTCTAAAGCTATTTTTCCTTTTCTGCAGCAACAACTGACATCCAAAAAATTAATTTTCCATTCAGTGTCTTACCCTTAAAGTTTATTTTCGCTTCTCCCTTATTGTTGATTGCCATACAGCTTGCTTTGTTTTGTTATTTTTATAATGACTTATTTAGGTTGGGGTTTGCATTTTGTTTTTTTTTCCCCCCCTCACTTTTCTTACATTCATGTGTCTCTTGACAGAAAACAGTCCTACACATGGGACATAGTTGATTTTGGTTCCGCCACTGTAGAACTACAGCCCTGGAAAAATCTGTATGTTCCAGATTAATTATATGTTGTTTCACTGTTCTTCCTGTTGTATTTGCAAAGATGAAAACCTTTGGAAGTAACACAAAGACAAATATTTTAAAATAGATATAAAATAGATTATATGTAAATAATATATATATAAAATAGTATATATATTTTACATACTTATATATTTTTATATATAATGAGTATATATTAATTTTTAACATGCTGAATTAACGATCACATAGCAGCTTCAGTACGGAAAAATGAACTACTTTTGCCATGGAATAAGAATGTCTTACAAGATTCATTTGGGTTTGTATAATTGTTAGGCATAGGTTATTTGTTCAGTAGTATTCCATGTTAGAACAACTGTTGACCTTTTCAGCAATGGAAAGTTCTGTACTCATGAGGAAATGTGTAAGTTAGGAATGCCCTTTAAGATATTAATACCAAAAATGTATCTTGTTTTACTTTTGCACAATGAGATGATACCAAAGAAGAATTGCAAAACCGGTGCTGGCTATCACTCATATGTAGGGAAGGCATCCTTTTTGTATCATAATGATAAATTTGCTGAAGTGGTATAGCTAAATCATGGTCCTAGTGCATTATTGCACAATTATTTAAACATTTAGTGGAAAGAAGAAGAAGACATTATCAGTTATCTTCAGGAGGGAAGTATGGCTGGTAGATCTAATAGTAATTTAAATAACATCTGTCTGACTCCAGCTTTTCTCCATGGCAGTGGTTTGTCCTAGAATAAACATTCATAATGAATGGTGCCATATATTGTAGTAGTTTTCGGCAAAAGTTTAATTAGTGACTATAAATTTCAAGATATTTTTTCATTGAAAATTGTAATTGCTGTGAATTTAGTTTTTCCTTCATTAAAATTGTGCTTTGACCATTGTGGGAACGTGAGAGGTTTCTGCAAGATATTCTTAGTTCTAAGTTGGTAATTGTTACTGAATTTTAGTGAGGATTTTCATTATTATGGAAAGGCTTTCAGAGTTCTGACATCATGTCTTTTGTATTGCTTTGAACATACAAATAAAAAAGCCACCTGCTCACATTGTGTGAGCCTTGTGAAAGCATGCCTGAAAGAACATTGGTTCTCAAAGTTGCAAAGTGGTTTAGCACAGTAGCTGAAATGTGCTAGAGCTGGAGTCCTGATGCCGTGTAGCTGTAGAATGAGGAAATAATGCCTTGTTGTTTGAAGTTCCATGGGATTGCTTGCCTTTCTTTCACGAAGGTATTTTGTATGTTGGAGGAAGTTTTGAGTGCTGTTCCCTGCTGCTGGGTGCCTGTGTTGCCCAGCACCTCCAAGTCCCAGCTCTTGGCAGATCTATACTCATGCCTCGCACAGCAGCCTCAGTGTAGATGTGTCAGGAAGTGTTCTGCCTGGCTGATACAGTGCATTGGATTGGGAGGCAGCTAAACTTAACATGCAGGGTTTAAACTTCAGGATCTGGTTTAGGATTCTCCATCAGATATCCTTGTTGTGAAAGTCATGCCTAACCAAGAATGCAGGATGGGCAGCAGCAGGACCAGCATTAGGTGCCGTGTTACAATCCCCTGATGCAGGAGTTAGGTTACACACCTTCCTGCTGTAAAATCCTTTAAGTGGAAGTGCTAATTTAAAATAAAATGAGAAAACAGGAAGTTTTTCTCTAGAGCTGTTAATTCGTCAGAGATCTTGGACAGACTTTGTTTCTGGTAATTTTGTAAACTAGGAAGGCGGTACCATTGTCTCTTGATTAAGACAAAGTGTTCACATAGTGTGCCTAGTAGTGAGCATTCTTCTAGCTGAAATTAAGAGACAAATCTTAGGATCTTAATTGTCCTGTAAGTAAGGCGTGAACACAACATGAATAGTATCACCTGTCATGTCCCTTTAATTTTGTTTAATTTTGTTAAAATCACCCACAGTGTAAGGATAACCATATGTGCCAGTCTCGCTCTGGTAGCCCTTTGGCTGATTTGGTTTGGAAGCAGTACAAAAAGTGTGTGAAAAGGGTCCAGTAGGCTTACTACCCTGAAAGTCAAAGTTCAGTGATCACACACAGTAACTCTGCATGTGACAGGAGCATACTTTGCCTTCTTCAGACAATGAAATGGAAACTAGGGACAGTAGTTATGTTCCTCCCCTTGTGAATGGCCGATACAAGCAGTTAAAACCCTGTCAGCCTCCATGTAAAGTTCAAATGTAGGAAGTTGTTCACATCAGTCTGACAGTGGTGATATTCCACAAATTAAGTTCTCAGAAACTGAAAAATTATAGACAGTAGGTTTTCTTGTCTGTTTTTTTAAATGATAAATTATTCTGTCATCCCCTCTTTGCCACCTTGGTTCTTCAGTTGTTTTTGCAAGGTCGTTCAGGGAAAATGATAGAAAATCTGTTTATGTAGTGCTGTAAAAAGACGTGAGAGAAGTTTAAAAATAATAAGCTATAATGATAAATAGATAATAATACGGAAATTGAACTAAGGTAGTGCAGTGTGTTGGCTTCACATTTCCTCTGCTAAAAAGAATATTCATTTGATTGATGTGCATGTTGATCTAAATTTAGATTCGTGTTGGTATCATATTCAGTTTATTTTCTTTCTTCCTCTGTTTGGGTTCATTCATTTTCATAATTTGTATCTGTAGTATAGTTTAATTTTTTTTATTGATTATTGAAAAACATCTGTTACTTTCTTAAGAGGATAAAGGGGAGAGAAATATAAACCTCTTCTTATTTTCTGGGGATTTTTTAAAACATACATGTTGTAGCTCTAGAATCTAAAATACCTAAATTTTGTTAAAATGCATGCATACGCGTGCGTATGAAGAACTAATTTTGTCTGTGAAGCTTTCAAATATCAAGGATTTTTCTGCCTAAACCATAGCTTCAGTTTTTTTCCATCTTCTAAAGTATTTTTAACCTTACTGCATAATTGTTGTCTTTGAAATCACTGTAGTACTGAAGCAAACCACAGCTTGTATGAAAAATGCTTTCATTTGCTGTTTTTTGGGAGAAGGCTGAGAGCAGTGGTGTCAGTGGTGTGTCTGAGGAAGTGAATACAGTTTTGCTCTTTATATGGTTGATGCCTGGAGGTGGCTTTGCAGTCATTAGGCTTGAAGCCTAAGTTTTATTTTATTAATAAAATCTTGAGAAATTTGAAATGGTAGTTTGAGGCATTTTTGTTACACTGAAAGATGATGAGCAAATTCAGGTTTATGCAGAAAAAGCTTGTCAAATCCTTCGGCAGCCTTCACTGATGATCTATATAATCAGTTAAAGCATACAGGTAACATGAGTTGCAGTGATAGGAGCTATGAGGTGTAGTTGGAATAGGAAAAAGGAAAAATGTTATGTGCATTATTTCTGGTACCTTTGAAAGAGAGAAGCTTCACTATTACTAGGTAGGCTAGCAGCTCTGCAAATTGATACCTTGGGTTAGGAGCTCCTGGAGGAAATGTGGAAGACAGAGAATAGCAACAGCAACAACCCATCAACAGGAAAACCATGTGAGTTGTTAAACACCGACTGCCTGTTACCATGCTGTCCTTCTAAAAGAGAAATTGCCATTCTGACACAAGTAGAGGTCTTTTCTAGTCTCATTCTTTCCACAGTAGATATGGTACCCAGTGAGAAATGATTCTGCCTGAGAGACAGCTGGGTATGGAGAACATTATTTTATCTTATTAATCAAGAACAGTAATTTTAATGTGAGGAAAGAATGAAAGAAAAGGAGAGCCTGCCCTTTGAAAATGTTTGCTATTTTGAGCTTGCTGGTGGTTAGGCTCGAAATGTTTTTCTTTCAAGTTGCTTTATGTTGTAATACCTTTTCTGCTGCCTTACTGTTGAAGGAAGAGAAAAACTCAAACAGTACTTTCTGTTCCCCCCAGGGCAGGTTTTTTCTTTTTGGCCCTGCAAATTTTTTATATATTCTTCAGAAACCTATTATGTTTGCCACCATCAAAAAATTCCGGGAATCTACCTGTTTATTGGACTCTTGCTAATACCCTGTTCAATACTCCCAGTCTGAAATCTTTAAGCTGGTATTGTCACAATAAGCGATAGAGGTCTAGGGTAGAATACTTCAACAGGGATTTTCCAATGGTATTTGAGTGCATCTGTATTTAAGGACTCAGTGACTCTTTGGACTGTCAGTTAAGTGCATACCTTGATAAATGTCACAGGAAAAAGCCACTCTCAGTATTCTTGAAGCCTGTAGGCAAAGCAGCTATTACAGTGTACTTTGGGGCAATAAAGACTGATATTAGACAGAGAGTTTTAGTTTGTATTCAGTATCCTTAATCTAGAGCAAATTTATATGGACAATTAGAGATAGTGGGGATTAACACTTAAACTAAGGATTTTAGCTTCTTGTGTGATGTCCATGACCACAATGCCTGAGCGTCCTGTATCTGCTTCACAGTTTCTCTTCACATTATTCTATTTTGTAGAAAACCAGTTTGATTATGTCCTAGATGCCTAGCACAGATTTGGAAAGTCTGTCTGTATTTCATTATTCTGTCCAGTCCCTATAATACAAGACTAATTTCTTTTTGAAGAATGCACAGATTGTGGAAGTTTTCCACGTTTATTCTCTTTGCAGATCTTTAAGCACAGATTTTTTATGTCTAACTAAACTTGACAAAAAAAGTTAAGCCAAGGCAATGCTTTGGCGTAATAAGGAGAGAATTGAGATTTGAGTGGAAAAAATAGTTCATGTATCTATTTCTCCAGACATTAATTTATTTTTTTGTAAAGTAATGTATTGGCGAAGCTAGAATATAAATTATTTCTTGCACTAACTTTACTTCTATCTAAATTGCTCTAAGCCCTCAACTGCTTTGGAAGAGAGGTGGGGGAGCAAAACAAACCTTCAGAACATGCAAATAATTAATGAGATTTTAAAAAATGTATTGATGAAACACTATAGAACTCTACTTCATCATCCAGCTTTTCAAAATTAAACACCCCCCATCTCTAAGGAAGCAGGCCTTGCAACATGCATAGGAGATTATTAAACAGTGCAAAAATACAGAACCATGTTTGGAGAATATTTCACCTGGATTTTGACACTGAGGAGTTGTTGCTTCCAACATCAACTAGGAAGTCAAATTAAGTGTAAAGATGCTTCATAAATAAAACCTATAAACAAGCAGTACCATGCAGTTTAACAACATCTAAACAAATCAATATTATGAGTAGAGCAAACTGGATATAATGTTTCTATGTATGGTACTTTGGGTTGTGCCATCCTGAAAAGAAATTGTCATTAATATATTAGATGCCTTGTATTGGTGCATTTCCCCTTCTCTTACCCTTCCCAATGCAGTGTTACGTGTGTGTGTGTGATGTGGCAGAAGGAAGAAGAAAAGACGTCTATTGAGGATGAGCCAGGCATGGGGTTAGTCACATGAATATTTGATGAGAACTAAAGGAGTCACACGCAAGGACAGGGAAGTTGTGAGAATTGCTGCAAGGGTGACTGAGCTGCTCTTCAGATTTATTTATATAGGCTTTCTTCGCTTTCTTAATGATCTTTTGCTATAAATAGAGAATGTTGGGTGTTGAATTTTTTGGTTGCTTTTGTACGAGACTGCTAAGAGCTTGACTTGTAAACCTTGCTTTAAGTTTTGGGAGTTTTGAAAAAATTCTTCAGCAATATCAATATTTCTTCTTTTCGGTACCACGGTATAATTCCATTGGGTACAATTGCCATGTATGGCAATTTGCTGAATGGCATCCTATGATCAGCTGGGCACAAAATTGCCTTGAGTAGATTTGATCAACAACACAAAGAAATGAGAATGGAAATGGGATTGATCCCAAAAATTCCATGAACCAGCAGCTGCAGAGGAACTTGTGGACTGTAGAGAGTCCACATAAAAATTGCTAATCTGTAATTTTAAATCTTTGTTCAAATCTGTGATTATGATGCAAAGTTTATTTTTCTCTTTCTGTGCTTGCCTGAAAGCATCTGTATTTTCAAAGTATGTTTGAAGATCGCTGAGAGCTGCTAGATGTAGATACTGAAGAAGTGAATTCACCAAATCACCAATCTTTTTAATTTTTAAGATTCTTTTTAGAAATACATCCAGCTGATATAATTTAATATTCTAGTTTTGTGCAGAGTCTTGGCTAATGCATCTGTTGAATGAATGAATGAATAAATAAATGGAAAAGAAATGCAGTTTTAATTCTGGCAAAACCTATTTTTATTTTTTTGCTTGTAAAATTGGCAGCAATATTCTACTCTGGGATAGCATTATTGGTTACTGACATAGTGGAATAATAGTAGCAGTTACAAATAAATGTGAATGTTGCTGAGTTTTATAGCTTGAGCTTTTATTATTTGTAAGTAATTTTAGCACCTGCAAAATATTACAAGAGGCTGGTTTCTCTTTTGACAAATATTACACATTCACAGATTAATGTATAGCTTCCAATTTCCACTGATTAGTGTTGTCTAGTATAGACATCAAAGCAGCAAACAGTGTGAGCAGGTCACGAATTGGGTCAGCCTGTTTTTGACAGAGGCTCAAGAAAGCAGCTAGGCAGCTATTGTTTTACCCTCTGAACAGAAAAATTATTCCTTTGACTGCCTTTTGGTTTTTGAATTCCTACTGAGTTAGTAATTTATTTAATTTTTTTGATATTTGATGCTTGAACTTTAAATGAGGAAATTCTGTTATGCTTCTTCTGGGAGAAGAAAGTCGTATCCAAATAGTTTTAGTTACAGTACCCAACTCTTTGCTGTTCAGTTTAGCTGATAAATGCAGGGATGCTCAAAATGCCTGCTGTGTCCACCACCCAAGGCATTCTCAGCAATGTTCCAGGTCCTCTACCAAATCTGGGATTTTGGGATGCTGGCTCAGCTGGGACAAGAGGAAATCTGTACCTGTTGCTCTTGAGCAAATCTGTGCTTGCTTCACATGATTAAAACTGCTGTCACCACTGCCACTGACAAGCAGTGCTCCCTGTGAGCCTGATGTGTTCAGCTGAGCACTGTGTACAGAGTAGTTATCCTATAACTCCTGTGGTAGATGTACCATAATTATAATTTGTACGTATGTATATAAAAAGTATATAATGGTTATAAAAATGACTTGATTCCTATAAGTTCTATGAATTACACTCTTTCTGGCAACAGAAACAGTATGATCGTTGAATTCTTCAAATGGAGGTTCTCCAGTGCATGGTGCATTCTGCAAAGTAAAATCTTGCTTCCAAACAGGTACCAAGAAAGAATGCTGAATTTGAGGAAATGTACCCTTAGCCCAGAGGCTTTCCAAAATAACATTTTGTCCAAGGATGGCCTGCTTCAATGGCAATGGAAAAATCAGTTCAAGCTGTAGTTTGAATGGACATTTTGACCCTGGTTTTATTAATTTTGACAATGGAGATAATTTTTCCCCTCTCTTCCATTTAACAAAGTTTTTCTTTCATCATTTATTCTGCTTAAGAGTATCAGAAGTAATATCATTATCTGTATGGCCGTTGGGAAGGAGAAAAGACCATCAACCTCTGACAAAGTTTAGATTTTTGTACAAATAAAGTAATAGCATTCATATCTTCTTTTATATTTTTAATCTGAAATATTATCACAGAATCATTAAGGTTGGCAAACACCTCCAAGATCATGAAGTTAAACCTTTGACCAACCTTTGACTGCCATGTCAACTAAACCATAGCACTAAGGGCCATGCCCGGTTGTTCCTTGAGCACTTTCAGGGATTGTGACTTTACCACCTCCTTGGGCAGCCTGTTCCAATGCCTCCTAGCCCTTTCACTGAAGAAATTCTTCATGATTTGGGATTTTCCTTTGTGTAACCAAACCAGTTCCTAAAGTTAAAAAGATTACAGATACATAGTTGAAGGTGTAAGAAAGTTCTTTTCTTCACTCCTTCCACTTTGGTAGATTTCCTAACTCTCCATTTCTACTCGTGCATAGAAGTAAGTCAAAGGGGAAGAAGACTGGGGAAAACATAATTAATCAGCTGGGAATGGATGAAACATTGGACAAAATCCTAAGATTGGTATTAGTTAGGAGACAAAGAATGATACTTCTGTTATAACACTATTTACAGGGCTCGTGTGTTAGCTGGGTTTAAGTGTAAATTTGTTACTCAGACAAGTTACATGGTATTCAACTTCTTCCCTTTATAAAAATGCTTAAAATGGTAGCCAAAAATGCGTGAGATCTTAAGATGGGAACTGTAGACAAGTGCTATCTTCTAACAATTATTTAAAAAGTACAGTCTCTATGGTTTGTGAGCAGTTTTACAAACTGCAACCTTGCATGATGAATGAAAAGCAGTAGGGAAACTGATTTCACTTCTAAACTTTATGCATCAAATGCTTTCTTAAATATCATGAGAGGGTAGCAATTGCATCTGAATGCGGAGCTTTCCTTTCCATAACTTTTTAAAGCTGAGCATTGTTGGCTGTGTAAATATTGATAGCTTTAAAGATCAGAGGAAAAATTACTGTGAAAAACGAAACCTGGGTAGACACAAATATTGCAATTTCTAGACAAGATTTTAAATAGAATGTACTAAAATTACTTTTAAGTAATTCTCCCTTAATAATAATAAAAATATACAAGTCTCCATGGTACCCTATCACATTTGTGCAGAAAATGGCAGCAAGGAAAAACTGCCACTTCTCAAAGGATGTTTTACAATTACAATTGCTTGAAAAAATTAACAGTGCATGAAACACATTAAATTTATTTATCATTATTTTTAAAATATTAACTTATTTGAAATGTAGACTGTAGTTCTTCATCAGTGCCTACAGAGTGATACTTTTTTCATACTTGAAGAAGGAAACCTCTGACTGTAAACTTTTGTGTGTAGTTGTGCATGGTTTTTAAATGCTCTGAAAAAATTGTGTTTTTTCAGGCTTTCTAGGATTTCTTTGCTTGAACTTACATTAAAGTAAGCATGACTGAAGAAATGGTGTTGAAGTAACGCTCTCCTTTCTGTTTGTAATCTAAGTATGATCTTTGATACATTAAAAAATATTAATTATTGCACGAGTTTCCATAATTACTAGAATGAATTCACTGCTGTCTGCCTTAAGCTGATGCTTATTATAAAAAACTTGCTTTTGTTGTTGATCATGGTAATACAAGAGACAAAATTACAATTCTACCATTGTGAATATAATAAATACTGCTCCTATCTGTATTACCAAGGCACCCACATCTATCCCTGGTGAAACGTAAAGCACCATGTTGACTTTCTACTAGAATACTAAGTATTAGAAGTAAGTATTCTATTATTGGTGAGTGCAAAACATGTGAAGAAATGTGATTTATGGATGGTAGGGTTTTCTATATGTTTATTTAAACTTTCTATCATACTGTTATGCCACGCTTGCAGTTAGAATAGCTATGCATTGAATTCTGAGTAGAGTGATCTGGATCTCAGACAGAGCAAACCAGGCTGGATTTTGAATCAATTAGAGCATTTTTAAGTCTGGAGAAGTTTATTTTTAGTCTTGAATGGAGTTCAATAGGCAAAGATGTCTTACAGTGTCTACTTTATAACTATGTGTCATCTTGGACAAATCCTTTTTACCTTCATTTGTGGATGGATTAAATAAATTGGCAGCTTGCTTAGACAGAATCTAAGAAAAGCACAAAGAAAAGGCAATTCTGTCTTGGAACATTACACTGCAGCCCTTTCACCTGCCTCTGAATTGCAGTGAATGGCACTTTCTTCTTCCTTTTGATCTGAAGCTTGATTTATAAAAAAAAATAAAATAATAGTTTACTGTTCTATAGCAGCACAGAAATCAGGGTTATGAGGTTGATTCAGAAAGAGGGTAGATAAAAGAAAGAACTGGTATACATACCTGTAGAAGGAAAATAGTTACGCTGCTCAGTTTCCCTGCATAAGTGATCTCACTTGAGAAGGCACGAGTGCAGTGATCCCATTGTTAGAGAAGTTCTCTGAATTCTTGCTCAGAAAATAACAAGCCATTGCAGTCCTGAAATTTCTGGGCTTGAGCTTCTGTTTCTAGCCCCAGTTTCAGTTTGAAAGTCTGAGCTGTGAAAGTTTTGGTTCACCACATATTCCGAAGTGTTACTTATTTAAAGCAGGTTGAGGTAGTTGCACCAATGTATTATGTAATGTTATACTCAAAAACATTCACCCTACCAAGGTAGTAAAAAAAGAGAAGAAGTTGGTTTATATCGCTTTGTTGTAATATATAATAGGTGCCCTACTTCTATACTTTCTACATGGGAACACAAAGAACACTATAGTTATGTACTTTGAGATCTTCCTACACATTTCTCCATCCTTACTTTCTTTAGGTTTTTCCTCCTTTTTTTTTTTATTCTATGCCCAGAAAGGAGACACTCAATGAAATCAGATGATGTAAGTTTTTTCATTTGACCAGGGTACAAAATATGCATAAATTTCTATTAAATGTAATCCTAATGTATATTTTCACATTTCTTTGAAAATAAAAAGGAATTTTTTTTTTGCATTCCGTATACCCCTGTGTTTGTTTGAATTTTAGGTTTTTGTATATGTTACTTTTTTTTTTTTTTTAATTCATTCTTAAGAAACTCTTGGGTCTCTTTTTTTAGATTTTAGTGGTTTTTTTCTCGGTAAGGGAGGAATTTGACTCTTGCATTCACTGTGAAAATTGTATTATTAAAATTGATACATTATTATTCACTGTGAAAAATGTATTATTAAAATTGATACAGGGAAAATGCTGTTAAGTATATAGCTTACACTAGATTCTTCTCCTTACACTGACCTTTTCTACTGAATAATAAAACATACTATTGTAACCAAGTCAGATAGCAGAAAATTTTCAGACGATAATGTTTTTCAGATTTGTGGCATCTGTTCAATTGGCGTTTATGAAGCACTTGGAGATGCTCAGATGAATGAGGCTGTGTTAGTGTATGTGTTAGAGGGCACCGCTTGAAGGAGCAGCATGTCTAAATAAATGCAGCTTGGACTTTGATAAATTTAGTTGTATAGAAACCATCCTAAGTAAAATAGCCTATGAAAGGCAAAACATAAGTGTTAAATTCCTTGGATGCCTTTTATTAGGAAAGCAGGATTCATAAAGGCACAGTATGTTGCAGGCTTTATTTCACAGTTCTGCCAACATGATTCCAATCTGAGCTCGAGCACAGCTGCTATTCCTGCCAGTCCTCCTCACTCTCCTGATGGAGCTTGATCAGCTCTCTTTGTTTTCTGCGTTCTCCTAAAATGAACACTGTTTAATGATCTTCACTAATGAATTTGTGATGTCCTGTTCAGGGACTTTTATTTATGGAGTGCTTCCCCCCAGCATTAAAATATTCTTTACCGACATAGTATAGGGTAAGGTAATGAGAAAAAAATAGATGTGAAGTTCAGGGTGGATTGTGATGGATAGAAATACATAGAGAAAACTAGATGTTCTTACAACAATTGTGCTATTCTTTTTATCCCTGTAACACAGTTACTCCTCCTCCGCCCCCCACACAACAGATTTGTAATGAAAGAATAGAATCTTGTGCAGGCTGCAACTCCCAAAGGTAAAACCCACAGTACTAGACTTCCATCTGTATAGCCTATTTTATTTCAGGGAGATTTCATTTAGTTTTCCTTGGTTAAATTAGTCTGAAATACTGTCTTTGCAAGTTCATTAAAATTATTCTATAATGGGCGTCTACCGTAAGTTTTGAAGTTTTATATTCAGTTTCTTGGTGGTGGTGCTTGCTATTTACCTGATGTTCTTGTCATCCTTTCTGCCACGTCCAAATGTTTATCGTGCTCTCTTGCCTTTGCACTCACCTTCATGGCCAGTAGTGTTACTCCTGACCTGTTCGCCACAAAAGTCTCTTGTCCTGTCCCCTTTCACCCACATAATGAAATTCTAGAGTGAAAAGAAAAGTCACCGGTGTTAGTTATGTGTAATTGGAGTGGGGAATCCTCTTTGGTTGAATAATATATTTTTATAGAATTTAAGATTATTTCACCAGAATACTTATCTGTAATGTTTACATTTACCAAACATAGCCCTTACTGATTAGTAAAGGCTTTTATCTGCTTGGAGAAACTAAAGCCATACATGTAAAAAAGACCCCAAAAACTCCCTAGGGAAGGGGATAGTGCTGAGTTTTGGTTTTGCTCTGCAACCAGCATGCTAAATTGTACTGGATCAATACTTGACATCAATACACGAGTATTGGATAGTTTCTTAGGAGCAGTTAGGAACATAGGAGTCCTAATCCTGATGAGATCTGCACGCTTGGATCATTTAATAACCTGCACAGCTACGGTGGCAAGTAAAGCCGCAGTGCTGAGTGTAGGACTGGGCACAGGCTGGTGAGAGCTTGGCTCGGCTGATGCGGAATGAGTGCTACATTATTGCTCCACAGACTGGGATTGCTCCAGGGGTTAGTGACCACTGCTCTTCACTGGCTTGTAAGACACGATCATTATCCCTCTCCTTTGCCAAGTAATCAATCCCTCTTCCTCTAAGACATGAGCAAATGGCTGAATTAAGTAAGTGAATTACTATGAATATACACAGGATCCACCTAAACTCTTTTGTGAAGGGCAGTGATTGAACATTTGAAAAAAGCTGATAACAAGTATTATCTGAATAATCTGAGCTTATCTAATTGCTATTGAAAACTTTTCCCACACATAGTTTATCCTTACTGAAGGTACTTGTTTCAATACCAGATAATCTGACTCTTTTTCTTCCCGAGTGTTATTCTGCACAACTTGGTTCTGTAAAGAATTTGTATTTCTGCTTTGAAATTTTTGAGTGTTTTTGCCACAACTAATTTGTGCATTAACTTCTTTATATGTTGTAGATGTGTGCTAATTAGTGCTAATGAGTTATTGAGTAAATGGAAATCAGAATAGATACTAATTGCTGAGTAAGATAACGAAAACTTGATGTCCCTACAGACCAAAACTTTACAGAGTTCTGTTTTTTACTGCCTTAACGTGAAGCTTCCTACACGCAGTGGATTAAAGACCAACTTCCATCTCTGGTTAACTGATATAAATTGTTCTCCTGTGATTCTTTTCTCCTTGCATCTCTACTGTGCACAGGTGCTTGTTCCTTGCATAGGTGTATCCAGAGGAGTGAGGAGCTGATACTGAGTGATGACTGAAAGCTACTGGGGTCATTTTCAGCAGAATGCTTGTGTGAGTGCAGAGGTGGGGAGATGACATGGCTGGGAGATGTGGAAAGGAGGGAGCCATGGCAGCTGTAATTCAAATTGGTAACATAAACTGATGTGGAACTGAAGCATAAGAGCATTGGGGTCTGGTACCAGATCTCAGTGTCTTCCCTTTCTTAAAATCTCTTGTATGGTAATGTTATATACAAGTTAATGTCTGAATCATTACCTTTCCCTGGAGGTCTCTGAAGACTCAGCGGAAGGAGGGGTAGGAGAAAGCTGACATTATGGCAGAGCTCAGAAAGAGTAACGGAATGAAACGTAATGTGGACCAGTTGAACATTTGCTTATGACAGAATAATTTTGGATATGGGACATTACAAGTAAAAGGGACAATCAGAAATCTAAGCAATACTCCTGGAAATAAGTTTTGCCAATTAATTTTTGCTTTATCTCTATTGTAATAGCATTCATTTGACATTCCACATATCTGTTGGTGTGATCTGCATGCTGTAGATTGAGATTGCCATGGTATCTGTTAGGGTTTTAGATACATTTTTCTAAATGTGGATCAGAAAATTGAAGTAATTAATTTTGCATGGACTCTGAGACAAGAATTGACCACAGACATTTTGCTGGCAAAGTTTGTACATTCTTTTTGTCACCCTTTGTAACACATTTACTGTAACTACTAATGGAAAGAATTTAATGAAAGCTAATAAACTCATTTGATTTTTTTTAACTAAGGTTACAAATCTGATAAAGCATAAATGTGTTAACACTATTGAATTCTGTAGGCCTTGTAATACATTTTAATAAAAAAAAATTCTGAGCAACTAGAATGATAAGAGTCAATGGCAGAGCAGCTTTCCCATGTAAAAGAATGGGTTCATCTTTGTTTTCTTCCTTTGTATCTATTCCGATAGATCTGCAGAGTCCTTAAGTCTTCCAGCCATTTTCATATTTGAGCTGGAAGTCTTTTGTGAACATAATATATTGAAGAAATTTTGGTAAAATCTTTTTCCCAGACACTTCTAATTTTTATTATGATTTTCTTACTCTGTGTTTTTAAAACTTTTATACTTCATTAGCTGTTTTTGCAGCGCAAAATATCTCCTTTCTGTCAGAAGCTGACTGAAAATCCCATCCTTCATCCATCCACCAAGCACCTATTGTTACTTTTTGAATTTAAAATTATGGCTTGATGTCATAAACCAGTAGAAATACAGTACATCTAATATAAGTATTAATGCTATTTTTAAAACTTACAGGATGGGAGAAGAACAAAAGTGAGTGGCAGTTTGTATAGTTGCTGGGACAAGGTGTAAGGGATTCATGGAGAGGAGCCGTGCTGTGTGAGCAGAAGCAGTGAATTGGGGTGAAGCATCAGACAATTATCTGCAGTTTTGTTCCTTGATCAATATGCGGTTGCGTCTTGGTCTTATTGATCTTTTCTGCGTATTTAATGTACTTTCATTTTATGAGACCTATGCAGTCATTTAATGGATTAATTGAATTGGGTTGGAATTATTTTCACTTGGTGCGACATTTTTTTTAACATACTGGGTTCATTTACTGGATACCTGTACCATTACTGCCATTAAGAGAAAAATAGCTCATCTACAGAACCAGGCAACTGTCTGCAGCCAAGTGTCCCATGTTAAACGATTTGACCTACTTGAGAAAATTGCATGCACTCAGTATCTCTATTTCAAAATGTCAGGTATTGTTCAGTAGTTTGTTTGGGGGGTTTGTTGGTTTTTTTGGGTTTTTTTTTTGTTTTTTTTTTTCTGTTTGTTTGTTTGCTTGTTTACTCTGAAAACTGGGGAAATACAAATTCACAGCAGAGCAGTTTATCGTAGTGTTAGCTGTGCTGAAGATGAGCTTGCTTATAATAGACTTTTGCTGAGCAGCAGCCCATGCACTGCTGTGTGCCAGCATCATTCTCAATTCCCAGCTCACTGTGTGCTTGGGGCACTGGCTGGAAATCAAAGCAGGTGCCTCTTGCAGAGCCTCATGCTGCAAACCCCAGCCTTGTGCTCTTTTGGTGCCTGTGTAGTTTCGGTCTGGGCTGCACTACAGAAGTTTTGCTGTCATGGCTCTTCCAGATACTCCTTTCAGCATACACATAGTGATGTAAATACATTTTTGCCAAGTCAGCCTGTGGTAGCTCTGGGGTGAACAGGGAGACATTCCACCAGCAGATGCACTTTTGTACACTTAGGCTTTTTGCTGCCATAAAAATACTGTAGACCTTTCACTTAATTTCGGGGATGGTGCACTAGCAAAAGTTTGTAATCTAGAGCTGGATTTAATATGTATTAAGAATAGACTATAGAATCAACTGTGTTACACTTTAGTAAGCAAAGCTAGTGAAAAATACTGGGTGAGTCATGATGAATACAGTGAATCTTTTTTTTCTATCCTCTTTTTTCGTCCTCAAAACAATTTGATGGGGCTGGTTTAACAGATGGGCAGAAAACCTATCACTCTGTGTTGGAAAACTGTTTCCAGATGAAGAACAGTTTTCTTAAGTCATTTTCACTCTTTTTTCTTTGTTCAACATTGACTGAGCTAGTCAAAACATTTTAAGCACATTAAGCAATAACATATTAAGCAAGTCTATAAAATAATTGAATTGAAACTAGAAGCTAAGAGTTCTTAAAAATATTTACATTAATATTTGACTTAGTATAAATCTTACAATAACTGCTTTTGAATCTTCTAGGAACTCTGTGCTGTAGATACAGAAAAAGTTTGTTAGGGTTGATGTGCTGTTTCATACTGAAATATTTAGGATGATCTAGTAAATTTATTTCTGAATTGAGAAAGAGCTGTACTTTCCCTTTGCTGTAAATGCTCAGCTATGATGATGAAGCAGAGAGACATAAGGCTTATTTCTCTCCTTCCAAGAGACCTTTTGTAGAGTAATTAAGGTGTTGCAACACCCTTTGTTTTTCATGGACTTCATTTCAGTACATTTTCTTGTACAGGAATTGTACAGTGCTGCTATACCTGAATTCAGGTGGAGATTTTAATGGTTCTTCGTTGTCTGTTTTGGTCCTGGTCACTGCTGTTGAGAACTTTTATGAGTCTGCCCTCTGCATGTTCTTTGGGAAGACCCAGACTCTTAAAATTTATGAAAGGTTAATAGTCTGCATAATTTTGCAGAGTATGAGCAAGTACTTGGCAGGAAGTGCCAAAAAGCTGTGGCAGATTTATGTTGTGCTCTGTAGTCTCAAACTGGGTTCAAAGGACTCTGTTGGTAACAGGTGACAAGTAATACACCATTAAATAACTCTTCTGTGGTGGAGATGAGTCAGGTAGTTACCAATTTTTAAACACATTTGCAAAGCAAAATCCTTCTGACGAGAGGTTTAGAAGTTTTTTGGATCTGTGATTTGCTGGAATGCGTGTATGCAGATTTGGGGTTCTTCATTTTCCTATCCTCACTGTGTGAAAGGGATTGGGAGAATCCTGTAATTTAATCCTCCAGTGTCTGGTAATTCTCAAGTCCTTTCAGTGTCTCCAGTGTGTCTTCCCTTACATGAGAGAAGTCTCTGGTCTGCAGTTTTTTTCCCCATTGAGATGCTCTGTCTTACCTCTGCCTGCAGGCTGTCTGTGCAGTTCTCACCAGTGAATCGTTTGATTCCTCTCAAGCCGTTGCTGAAGGGAAGCCAGCAGCAATCATTTTCAGGAGGAGGCAGTGAGAGAAGTGTAGCTGAAAAACAGCTCCTTAATCTTTCTCCATAAAGTCTGTAACTTGAAAGGGGGGATACTATAGCATCCTTTGTTACCAGACCCAGACTCCTCGCACCATGCCTGTTTTTTAAAAAAATGCCTGTGAAGATCTGTCTAAGCTGCTGCACGTTCTTTGGAAAGGAAAAGTCAGTACTATGCCTCCATGACTGTATTGCTAGCTTTTGGCAACGTAGGATTGAAAAATCTCATCCTACTTTTATGTATTTCTGCTTTTTCAGATGGTATTGTCACAATAAAGTTTGAGAGCCTGAGCTTTATAGATCCCATTTAGTTTTCTGAAAACCTGGGGAATTCAGAGCAAGGGTTCTACAGATGTTCAGGAATGGAGAAAGAAAATGAAACATACATACTAATGTTGTTTTAAAACACTTAGAACTATGCCATGGTTTCTTAAGGACTGACTCATTTTTTAGCTCCTAACACTATTGTTGATGATGCTTCCCTTTTGTCATTTTCTAGGGAAGGAAATGGGGGCTAGGTCCCTCTCTCCCCCTCTCCATCTTCTGCTTACTCTTTCCTGACTATGTACCATGTTTTCCAGTTTTCTTGGGGCAGAGGGTGAGGGAGACTGAGACTCACAGCAGCACAAGTGGTTACTTAGAGAGCGAAAGTAGAATGAAGAAAATACATACAGACCGTACATAGACTCCTCAAAGACATGAAGCATGGAGAAGTATGCTGAAATGTTCTGCTTTATCAGACCTGTGATTTTTTTTTTCTTTCCCTGTTTTTTTTTCCTTTCTCAGAAATGTACTTTTGCTGGTTTGTGTATTTTATTAACTTTAAATGATTCGCTCTGTCAGCCCACGCAGACATCCCTCCTCTTAGTTGCTGCAGGGCCTTTGATACTCAATTTCAGTTTTTTCACCTCATTTTATTTCTGAAACGAGAATTGTGTTCTGCTTATTTTTACCCTCGCAACAGACTTAATACAAAACCTTTCTGTCATTTCTTGTAGAGTATGAACTTTGAGTGATTATTTGTAAATATCCACCCATCAACCCCTTTTCTATTTTCCTTTCTTCTTACAAGCCACTACTTGTATATGAGATGATGGAAAACTGGCATTCTCTAAATGAGCCAATGAAATTATTTTCCTATTTCCTGTTATCAAATACAAAATTTTATTATTAAAGCCTTATGCTCCTAAGGAGTGCTCTGTCTTACCTAAAATGACTTTGAAGACCTGTCTGATTTCCCCTTACTCCAGCAATTTGCCTTGATCCCTAATGCTGCTCACTGAATTCAGATCAAACATAATTAACTTTGTGGTTGAAAATGAATCTTCAGGAGAGTTAGATGAAACTTGGAACTGCTGCTTTCTGGGAAAGTTTGACATTTTGAAGTCCAGCTTTCATCCAGTTTGTGACAAATAGGCCTTACTTGCTTTTCCCTCTGAAATTATTTTATAACATAATAGGACATAATCAAAATATATTTTTTCTTTAAATAGGAAGCAAAAGCTACTTCCAAGCAGTTACTGAAATGTCTTATAAAATGCATTTAATCTTGAATTCTCATTTATGATAGCATAAATACATGGATTTTTTAAAAAGTCAGTGCCTTGCAGAGGCTACACTTTTCATTCTTAGATCATTTGTGTAAATCAAATGGAAGTTCTGTTAAATCTGGAGTACTTGTACTCTTGTAGTCCTCTATTCCATCTTCAGTGCATACTTATGGAGAGTGAAGGAGCTGAGGTTCATGGTAGCTGTCCCAGAAGCCTGCTGATGGCTGTGCTGGCCATCATGGGATGACCCAGGGCTGCCGATCTGATGGGTGGCTGCCTCTCAAAGGTCATTGCTAACATGAGCCTCTGCCAGGATCCTCTTCTTCAGCCAGTCCTGAAAAGCCATTTCATTTACAAATATGATCTGTGTAATGTCTCCTGAAATGCAGTCAGCTAATCCTGTCTTTTTAATTACTTCCAATGACTTTAATGGGATCAGAAAACAGAAGGAGATATAAAGTAGTGTGTAATAGAGTTCACATGGTGGCAGAAGTCCTGTTGTAAGCAGCAATTTCTGGTGGCTGTCACCAATTCTGTCGTTTTTGCCATGCTGCAGGTCTGCTGTGATGCAAGTACCAGGACAGCCGTGTTCATTTCAGATGCTCAGTAGCTGGAATTTTTCAGTATTTCAGACTCTCAAGCCTTGGAAAAAAATGTTTTTTGCTAAGAATGACTGACCAGTGCTGACACACAGTGTGCTGCTGTGTCTTGCTGATACTTTTGGAGAAGTTCTG
This sequence comes from Dasyornis broadbenti, assembly GCA_013397935.1. NCBI lineage: Eukaryota > Metazoa > Chordata > Aves > Passeriformes > Dasyornithidae > Dasyornis > Dasyornis broadbenti. Next base: position 2,197,831 of record VZRN01011464.1, read on the forward strand.
TTTGCCCCTTTCTCACCATTTCAGCAATTTAATAAGTACACAAGCGTCCAAAACCAAACTGCTTCCTTTTCTAAAGGGCACTGCAGTGAAGCCAAACTTCATATTGAGACTGGCTGATTACTGGTGGCTCTGGCTGCTTTAGTGAAAGTTGGTTTTGGGGAGTCAATATCCTTGAAAAACTGTTACTGCTCTTTACTTTCTGGCCATCTCCAGCCACAAAAGCTAGGCACCTCACTTGTGTCTCTGTATGATGTACTTCTAAATTTAGGACTTCTAACTTAAATTTTTTTTTTAAATGTTAATTTTAATACTTTAAATAAAATGGCAAATAAGGTAAAAAAACCAATTAAGTGAATCAAAAGTTTTACTTGATAGAATGGTCAGAGATTTTAATTGTTTTTCTCAGTTGGTAGAACTTACAGCTGCTTTCATTGCATGGTGTTTAGGGTCATTAAGTAACTGGAGGGCTCAGGCTCAGCACTGTGGTGGCTCTGCTGTGGTTAGGGAGTGTGACTGCTGTCTGTCAGTAACTCTGTTGGGATTCTTGTGCCAGAGACGTAGTTATGTCATGTTTGGTAAATCCATTACTTGCTAAGTCCAAAATTATCCAGTGAAGAAATACGTGGCAAGCACTTCTGTGATAAGGTGAGGGTGGAGAGGTCAGTCAGCTGTCAGTGGCCACTCCGTATGAGTTTAAAATGGCTAGGGGGAATTACGATGGAGGTACGTGGAATCATGAATGTTATCAAATACATACATTGTCGGAGGAGCAAAGGGACACAAGGAACAGTCACTGTCTTCCATTATAAGCCGTCAAAGGCGTTGAGTGAAACTGTCAGGTGGCAGGTTCACAACGCAGAGTTGCTGCCCTGTGCAGTGCATGTTGTAGTTGCCATGGGAAGCAGTGATTGCTAAATGTTCCCATGAGTTCCAGGAGTTATTTTATAGTTAACAGAAAAGAAACAGGAAGTGAGGATTATTGAACATAACAGTACTCAGAATACTTGTTGCTCATAATATTGTTAAACCATAAACTATTGCTCCATGGAGCTTCTGCTTTCCAAGTTGTCCGTATATTGAGCTCAGCACCCTGTGTTGGAAGGAGCTTGGAGCTTGTCTGACCTGAGGGCAAAATCAAGTCATGGAGAATAATAGCCAAAACCACAGCTCATCTAGCAGCTTATCTCTTAGGATCTGTTGAGAGAGATTATATACTGCTTGATGAGATATCCCAGAGAAACATATTTGACGGTAACAAGTTTTACATATTAGAATTGCATGTGTTGTGTTTCCAGTCAAGACTCTTTTCTGCTGCTGCTTCTTGATTTTCACTGTTTCAGTGATAAATGGTTTGGAGTGTATCAGTATCATTAATTTTGAAGACCATTAATAATCTTCATTTAATTTTCTCCTACTTTTTTTTTTTTTCAGTTTTTTATTTTGTTTGTATATTTTTTTTTTGTTTGGCAAACTGCACTTTCTGGATGTTGGAAAAATATGAATCTTAATTGTGGTGCAGTGTAATAATTACTTCAGGATTGGGTTCCCATTAGAAAGTTCAGTATATACTATTGAGATATTGGTTTTTCCCTGAGTTTTTTTTTTCTCCTGAAGGAAAAGGTGTTTAATTTAAATAATATTAATGTTTCTTGTAGAGAGGATTCTGTTTCTTTCCTGATCTTGAAAGTAGTCATAACTATCAGCAGTAAATTTCACAAATTATGCTTTGTAATGCTTGAGAAAAATCTGTTATCAGGCTAAATATTATTTAGAATTAGAGGAACTGTAATAAAAATTATGATAGAATCATATGAGTACACAATGAATCTGTATGTTTTCTCAATTTTATTTTTAAGTATTAACTTGCTAAACATATTTTATTCTTCAAGCAAGCACATTTTTTTGTCCATTCAACTCTTTTGTGTTAATTATTAGATACAATTGGATGACAGATGTAGGTAATAATTGGCTCATAGATAATTATGAAATTCTACGAAGAAAATATCGGCATTATTTATTTAATAGCAGTTTTCCACTAAATTAAATGTTTTCACCCATCTGTTAACAATTTCTGCCTTTAATGACTGAAAGACTTCCTTGAACTTATTGTTTGCTTCCTTGGATATGCAAACTTCAAAAAAGAAGGGATTTATATTTTTAGCATTTAGCTCGTTACTTTGAACTCGGCTACAACAGATACTGATTTTTAATTTTGTGTCGCTGTGACATTAATGATAGTAGAACTCAAATGTGTCATCAGTACCATATTTGAGAAGACTTAGCTTTTCATTTTTATCCATTTTGAAATGATAGAATAAAATCGATGGCTTCTCTTTCTGTTGATGCTGATATTTGGTCATTTTGAGAAGACAAGTACATTTTTGTGAAAACTAAATCCATGGTAATTTTGAACCTTCATACATAGATGTGCTTCCTAATTTTAACAATATGTGGTTTTTTGTAGAAAATCGTGGTCAGTGTACGTGAAAGACCTCAGACTAGTAATGGTAGATCATACTATTATTTTAGGTTGCCAAAGAGATTTTACAGGTAGCAGAAAAGGTATGTGCCACAGCTGTGTAAAGGCAGTACTGGAGTGTGCGTTAGGCAATTGTTCCCTTTTGTTCCATGCCTGAGGAGCAGCTGTGCAGGTAGGCTGTTCTAATTCTCTTCCCCTGGTGTTCATAGCTGGGCAATGATTTGAATGTGTGATGTGTCAGGTTTGGAGGCTGTGGTGAACACTGTGGAACAGCTCATGTGGGGTAGGTTGGGAGGGATGTTAATTTCCTTCAACTTCCCCTTGTTAGTTCCCTTGTTCTTGTTAGTGCAGGTACAGCTAAACATTACAGTAATTGCTAAGGGTGAGAGTAATAGTTTATCAATTTGTATCTAGGTAGCTTTTAAATCAAATTGCAATGAATGTTGTAGAGGGGATGAGAAAGGTTTAAACTACTTTTTTCAATTTCACTATCCTAACTGTACAAAATAGAAGGTGTTAAAGAATCTTCAGAGGCAGCTGCTGTCAGTATTGTCATTGGTAAATACTGATTCAGTTGAAAGGTCAAAAGACTGGCATCTGTGCAGGCTAACTTCAAATGCAAGTGTTTGGAGTACGAACACTGTTAGGTTCAGTTTGGCTTTCAAACAACATTCTTTTCTAATCTATTTTTTAGTACTCTTGCTAAGTTTTATTATTGCTAGTGGAATTGGAAAGAATTCTGGCAGACTGGGCAGATTTGTGCCATAGGCTGATCTCTAAATTTCAAAAAGGCTGTGCTGTAGGAGATAAGATATATTTCATGAAGTTTTAGAATTTTGCAGTTAAGTTGTCTACAGAAGCACTCTGTATAACACAGGGTTCACTTTGTTCTCCTGTGAAGTATCTGGGGTACATAAAACCTGTGTGATTTATAGTCTATGCAACATCTGTTGACTCTAAAGATGATAAAACCAGGTAAGTCTGCAGCCAATTGCAGAAAGTTATTGATGATATGCCAAGTGAGAGGTGGGAGGAATTAAATATGCGTTTATTAAAGACAAAAATTACATATATTCTAGAGTACCGAGGGAGTTAACATAGCCCTTACTAAAGAAAATGCAGTTCTGCTTTTACAGAAGTGTTTTCCTGAAGGTGTAAGTATGAAAGGGGTGAGTGGTGGGTGTTGAAAAGAGGCAGGAGAAACCCATAAGGAGAGAGGAATATGAAAGAAATATTTGCACCTTATATATATGTAGTAAAGAAAAAAAGTAGTGTTCCCTCTTATGCAGGGGCCAAGATAACATGGGGGATTTTTTATTACTTTATGTAGCACTACTATTCTTAAAGTATCTCCTGGCATTTACAAATGTGTGTTAGAAACTACCTGTGTTCTCTCATGTTTTAGGATGCACATATTAGTGCAGAAAAAGTGATGCAAACTCAAAAAACGTAGGATATATATCACCAAAAAGTAAAAATTAAGTGCAAACTAGTTCAGTATGGTAATGGTAGACTTGTAGACCTGTAAGTCTGCAGCTATCTATGTATACCTTTATTCAGGTGTAAAGTATTCAAGAATTATGTCATTAACCATTAACATCATGAATTAAAACTCACAAATGAACCAAAATCTTTCCTGGCTTCCTTCGAAGGCAGTGATTCAGCAAAGAGTCAGCCATCTTTGCCTTCACAGAAACTGGTGGGATGTTTGAAAGAAGTTATTTTTGACTAAGATTCTTGAGACACATCATCATTTTCCTTCATTTTTGTTTTAATCATTGCATGGTCTGTTGCAACATGGGATGGTACTGGTGGAAACTGAATCATTGCACGTTTACATAATGCTCTATATTCAGAAGTTCTGCTTAGCTATTGAATGATAACCTATTAATAATATGTAAAAGCTGCCAAAAAGACTGGTATATTCAGGCCAACATGTAAATTTAGGTTATCTTTTGCATCCCTCTGCTCTTAAGTATTTTGCTGGCTTTCATTGCTTTAGTTATGATGCTAACTTAGGCAAACAAAAGACAGCCAAAGTCATATATTTTTGTTTAGACGAGTCCTTGTCTCAGTTTCCTAGTTCAGGAGAGAGATAGTTTACTTCATCCACTCCATTTGGAAGGGCATAATTCTTTTACATGGTTTTATGATGCAGTTGTGATATATTTTCAATGCAATTACCTCTGGTAAATATGAGAGTACATTCTTTTCATCCTGCTTCATTTTATATACTGATACAATGCTCCATTTCAAGGACTGCTTATTGTTCACCTGTTGAGATTTTGAGAAGTATTCTTGAGGCAATAAAAATCCTGATTACTGTCTGCATGAAATTTATTAAAAACAAGCTTTATTTACATCTTTGTTTTCCCATTTCTGATGCTCTCCTGAAATCTGAGCAGAAATGAGTATTACCATTGGCCTTGATAATGAGCAAGCAGTGCAAAGCTGTGGGTTTAGGTGGGGGTGGGGGAGAACTTGTCAAGGTGGAAAGCATATCATGGCATTGAATTGCGCTTACAGATTAGTAAAACCAAACTGTATGAATTGATCTGTATTTGTATCCTTTCACTACATTCTTTATAATTTTCTGTCTGTTATTTTTGAGCATACTGTTATTCTTAACTCTTTCAAAGCATAAGTTCATTTCTTCTGTAATGCCTCACTTGACCTACATCTCTCTCCTGTTCCATATTATAACTTTCTGTCCCCCTTTCTGTTTTCATCTCTTTCACACATGCTGTACATTTGCTTTGCATCTGTGATGCTATGAAGTCTGTTTCAAACTGAAATAGGACAACTAGTTTTTTACTAGCAACATATTTTATTTTTACTTCGCTTCAAAAAAAAAACCCCAAGAGGAGTATTGACTTGTAGAGGTATTATTGTTTTGTTGCCAGAATAAATTTGATTTTGAAAGTCCACATATGTCTGAAGAGCGATTTCTTATTTAACTTCAATGATTTTATTATGTAGAAGTGGAGTTTTTTCTCTTTATTTTTAACGAACAGTCTTAATTGTTAGAATAAAATGTAGACTTTTTAAGTTATATAGATACTGGGTTTGTTTCCATGATTATAACTTTTGTTTCATGTTACAGACCTGTTATGCTTGTAATTTATGGTCATTGGTGAAAGAAATTTTCTTTTGAGTTTTTTTCTGATTTCTAGGCCATAGCTCAGCTAGAATACTTGGGTTGAAATTGGTTTTGGCTCCACCCAAGTGCTATTGATGAATGGCATAAGTGTTACAGTTCTTTGTGAGTATTTTATCACAGAGAATTTGAAAAAAAAAATGCAAGCAATTTCTCAAATCAGCTTGTTTTGAGGGAGGGGTTAAGAAGCTTATGACTGATTTTTAAAGTTCTAGATCCTAATGTTTCACAGTTTATTAGTTTTAATTATATTAAAATAAAATGTGTGCTTTCCTGCAAGGTAGTATCCTCTGTGGGTAAGGTGTACAGAACACTAAGTACATTATTTCCCTCCCCTTGTCTAACTAGAATTTCTCATGCTGTAGCTTGTGTCTCTTGCCTCTTGTCCTATCTGTGTGCACCTCTGAGAAAGGTCTGTCTGTCAGGTAGCAGGAGATGCAGTTAGATCTCTTTTTAACCATCTCTCTTCAAGGTTAACAAACTGAGTTCTCTGAGCTTCTCCTCACACTCACATTCTTCAGTCCCCTGTCATGGTGGTTCCCTATTGGACTCATTTGTCACTGTCTTTCTTTTACTGGGAGGCATGGAATACTGTGGCCTTACAGATGCCAAATAATAAGAATAATGACTTCTTTGAACCTGCTGGGTACACCCACTCTGGTACACAGCTGGCTGCCTCTGCCACAAGGATGTGCTGCTGGTTTAAGTTAAATTTTGTGTCCTCTGGGTCTGTTTCTGAAAGCTTCTTTCCAACCAGTGAGCACCTGACCTGCTTGTGTGGCCAGGATTGTGCCATCCCAGGTGAGTAGGGCTGGACTTGCTTTTGTTGAACTTCATGGTGTTTTTGTCTGTCATTTTCTCAAGGTTGCTGAGGTTCTTCAGAGTGGCAGCCCTGCTCTCCAGGGTGCTGAGCACTTCAAATTGCTGTCACCCATAAGCTCACAGAGGGTTAATTCTGTCCTGTCACCCAGGTTACTAACAATTGCATTAAACAGCCACCAACTACATGTGCGGCTGCTGCCCACTCCCCTTGGAGCCCAGCAGTCCAGGCAGCTGAGGGCAAAATAGAAAGTAGCAGGTTTAGTAGGTCATGGTGAAGTAAGGTTGTGAGTCTGTATTCAAGGGTGCGGGGGAAGGATGGGGGAGATCTAATGGTGTGTGGGAGAGGGAACCTTAAAGGAGTTCAACAACTCTTGCTTTAGGCCTAAGTGAGTGTGGGAGTCGTGTGGTATAACTTGTGATTAGACCTAAGTAGTGTTTGTCTTGGTGTGTTAAGCTATTTTCTGAATCATGGCATTTTCAGAGGAATGTCTCCAAAATTTGGTGCTCATTGTTAAGTCAGTGATGATGATAAAAATAGATATCAAACTCATTTCCATCAGTTCCAGATCCTGCGTGGCATCTGATTTCCAGCCCAGAGAGCAGTAGGAATTAACTCTTCCATCAAGACAACTTAAATGCAGCTTTAATATAATCTAAAAATAGCTAGTCAGTCTTCCTCACTGCTCCCCCATAATTGTTCTCAGTTCAGGGTGTGTTTTTTTTATATTTTTGCATGCAGCCTGGAGAGAAGCAGCAGGTTTCCTCTGTAGATAGGATTGGACATAGATGATTATTACAGCATTACTAAATATTTTAACATAAACCATATTCTAGGAAAGAATCCAGTCCTTTGGAGGAAACAAAGCTTATGCCGAGCACAGGGTGACAACCCATTCCTTCTTATCCTAACCTGCCTGTAAACTTAGAACTTTTCTCTTTGTTTTAATATGCTAGAAAATGTTCACATTTTTTATAGCTACATGATCTCTATATTGGAGTGTTGCATTTTCAGTTTTCTTCTGAAGTAAAGCTTTGATCAGGTAAGATAATGCTCCATCATTGGAAATGTTCAAGGTCAGGTTAAACAGGGCTTTTAGCAACAAGATATCGTGGAAGGTGCTCTGGCCCGTGGTAAGGGGTTGGACTAGATGATCTTTGAAGTCCCTTTCTGACCAAACCATACTATAATAAATATAATGTACATGACAGGTCTGGTTTTGTCTGTTTTTAAATGAGCAGTTCAAGTTTTGCTTTCTTTGACTCTCATATGCTTTCCACCAGTTTGGTTTTGGTACTGTTGACCTGATTTCTTTAAAATGAAACCAGTTTTGGATTGAAATGAAAAGCTGAGAAGTGCTTTGCTTTGTTTTTATTCTTCATGTTCTCCTTCACTAGGGACATCTATCTAAAGCTATACCTGGTTGTCTAATACGTTCTATTTCCTTTTCTGGACTTAAACAGAAAGACTGTGTTAATGTGCTGTCTGAGAAAACAAACAGAAATACAGACCCAAGGGGCCCCACTCAGTTTCTCTCTCCAGCCAGACAGTTTTGACTCACTTAATGTTGCTCAAACAACTAAAAACTGAAATCTTATGTATTATGGATATAAGTAGTTAATTTTTAAGATGATAGAAATTGCTTAAATAAAGACCAGATTTCATAGGAACTTAATGGCACTCTAGTGATACAGAGAGATTTTATCCTCTATTGTTTCAATGAAGAAATGTTTGCAGGAATCTTGCCTTATAGGAAATGGAAAGAAAGATACCAACAGCCTTGTAACTAACAGGTATTTTAATAAAATTAATTTTTTCTTCCTTTTTAATAATGAATTAATTATATGTGCAGAAAAAAAATCAAAATTATTAATGTAACATTCAAAATTAATAATTTTGTAAAGTATATAGCAAATTTATGACATTGTATATGGCACCTAGTACAGAGCAATTACATTCTTGTTTTGAATGCTTTGCAAGGTGCTGTAATCGATACAGTTTTAATAGGAATAAACATTTTTTTCTCATGAGCTCAAGTTGTATATGATGGCTGTAAGATACTGTTTAATAGTACCTGTAGTGGAATCCCTTTCACTTGATTTAAAGGCTTAATATAAGTCTTGCTTCAGCAAGTGCCTTGGTGCCTGGTGCAGAGTGTGTGGCAGTCATTTCAGCCTAAGTAGAGAATTAGTCTGGTTAAAACAGAACATGAGCAAAGGTTCTTTTTGGAGGCATCAGCTTCCAATTTGAAGACTTAGATATGTGCCTGCTCTTGCTATTCCGCACCTGCTCCAAGCATCAATTGCATGGCAAATTTAAGTGCCTCCAAGCAGCAGACCATTGTTCTTTAAGTTAGGGTGTTTGCCTATTCCACCTGGAGACTAGAGATGTAATGTAAAACCTTAGATTGCTTTCACCAAAGGATGAGCATTGGTTTTCTGCTGAGGTATTGGGATGTCAGGCTCTGTTCTAGGGCTTTGGTTTTAAATTTACTGCATGACAAAAACAAACAAATTGACATATTTAGGCCCAGCAGCATCCTGGGTTATTGGTTCAGATACAATTGGGGCAAACAGGATGTCCTTCCTTTTCAGTAGCTAGTGCTGTAACTAACATTTCCATTAAGATGATGGAAGGTAACAGAAGTAAATATTGCCAGTTGCAGTTTAGGTTCAGTTTCATGAACGTCTTCTACCAATGCACACATGAGTCTTCTGTAGTAGTTCTTGATAAATCATGTAGCCTCTCATCTTCTGCATACTTAAATCCCAGCAGAACTCTTAGGTATCATTTAGACCTGTTGATGTTTTGGAATTTAAATTACTAGTTTCTTCAAAAATTGTAATTTTTCTTCATTATGGAAAAACAGCAATATCTTCTTAGGGGACAGATATAACCAACATTATCTGCAACTGAGACTGCAGAACCAAGTAAAACAAATTACCAATGCGAGGGAAATAAGCCTCAAACCTTCCTCAAACAGGCAAACAAAGATCTGTGATTTTATTTAAAATTTCAGGAATGGGTTATTTTCTATTAATACATCCTCCCCGCTTTCCCATCTCCCATGGAACATCTCTTAGTTTGTCATTGGATTCTTGCATTTGAGGGGAGTTATGTGTGTGCAGGTCCTAGGTGTTTAATTCTAGGGAATCTACTTCAGATGTTTCCTTCTTTCCCCCTCTTTATTAGTGTCACTGAGGTTGGTTCTCACAGCACAGAAGGGTTTCTCTTTGGACTCAAGTAGCCTCTTGAGTGATGCAGCATAATCACATTGGTTTATTATTGTCTGTCTTCTGTTTTCCTCTTTGTTAGTGCACCTGATTGTTCTCTGTAGACTTCTGTTGATTCTCTAATTTCTACCAAAAGCTCAAAATCAATTGTCTATATCAAGAGCATAATAGAGCTTTTGTGAAGCTCATAGGGATGCTAGCTTCCTAGTTATCTCTGTTCCAAAACATATTTTAATACTTACAGAAAGTTTTCTTATCTTGATTCTGTATTATCACAAAGAATATTTAAGGTTAAAAAATGAGATCACATCATAGAAAAATTCTGTGTTGGTGAGTCATTGAGATTAAGGAAAGCAAACTGTGTTGCTGGAAGTATTGTTTTTCTGCCTAATATACTATCTGCATATTTGATTTGTCTCTGTCTATGAAACTTCTCTTACATAACTATCTGGGAAATACTGATTTAAGAATGCATTTTCAAGCAGCTACTCAGCCAGTAGATTAGAAAAGCTGTTCAGGTTTAGTAAATCAAAGGAATTTAGAATTGTAGGGCAAAAATATTTGTTTTATTAAGAAATACAAAGTTCTAACCCTTTGGTAGGCTGAAGTGGATTATAAATGGCACTTATTCCTAGGTTTAGTGTATTCTGCCTTGACATACAGTATTTTTGTTCAAGAAAAGGATTCGGCAGGCAGTCTGTATTTTAAGTTCTTAAAAAGTAATTTCCAGCTGTGCTTTCCAAGCTTAATAGGGTGTGATAGAAAGGAAGCAATACCAACACCCTATGAGAGAGTTAAGGATTTTTATGTTCATGAACCTATATAAAGAGGTAGAATTATCGGAGGAATGAGAGGTAGAGGAATGGTTATTGGACTATAGCTCCCTCCTCTAATTTGCTCCCTGGCTGTGCTGAGAAGTGGCTGGAGCAGCGTATGGTGCTGCTGTGAGGGCGATGTCTTGGTGGCTGCTCCAGCCCCGGCATGTGGTGTTACAAGATACTTAGGTTCCAATTTGTTTAAAGCACAAATCTTCCCAAAGGTAACAAAATGTTATATATGTGCTTTTGAAGGAGAGATGTCAGTTGTATTCTCACTAACTCCTTTAGAGTTTATACAGTAATAGTTTTACTACAGAGCTTTAAGGTTAAAGCAGATGGAAAGCTGACACACTTTAAACTGGACACGAGTCCCCAGAGTCTGTGCTAAATGATGAGTGAACCATTGTTTTTGCTTACTTCCTGTACCTTACAGCCCATGTCCCACTCACCTCTGATCATGACCACAGTGTTCTTGACTGGCTGTGCATGGCAAGAAATGGAATAATGATCACAAGTGCCTGAAGCAAAATCCTACATTTGCTAGTCCCTGAGTTAATAACTGTTTGTATCTTTGTTGTGTTTCACTTGACAAGGTTTCTTTACTAAGTAAACTTGACGAGTTGGAATGTGTGAGTTCCTCTGCAATATTTTAAATAAAACAGATCTGAAATGCACAGGCATTCTGGGTACGATCTGGCTGCTCTTAGGTCAACTGCCTTTCTGCTCGGTTTCGTTTTGCTGCCAGGATAGCAACATCACTCCTGAGAGTACACAAGTACAGAGATTTCTAATATTATGTTGCGTGCTTAGATGACAAAAGCTGTCAAAAGGCACATACCCTGCCTGTGTTGCAGCTTCTGCTCTCATGTAAGAATGGCAGGAAAGCATTTGCAGGTGTTTCTGCCGTAGGCCTGCTGTCATTATAAAAACTACTTTTCTTTTGAAAACTGTATAATTGCTAGAGCTTCCTTACTATTAGAATATCAACTAGGAGCATCCATAGTAGGAGAGCTAGCCACTGAACCCACAGAAAGGCCCAGTGTTTTGAAGTCCTGCTGAAATGCATTGTCCCAAGACATCTTGTTAGGATTGCAGAAAATTTGGAACAAAGCTGCAGATTTTAACAGTTTAGCAGGAGGTGGCTGCCAGTCTGAGACACAGATGGAGGTATTTGGAGAAGCCAAAGCAGCATCGTCTTTCTGTTCTTTCCTTAAAACCGTTAAAAGGATTAGATCTTTAGCACTTGAAGTGTCTTAATTTAGATTTCGAGATAAAACGCAGCAGGAAGAAATGGTATCTTCTTTAGTTATCTTCCTCAGATATTTTGTGGATTTAGGAGATTGTAACCATATTTTAATATTGTTTTGTTTAAGCAGCCTGGGCTTCCAGAATATAACTTTATGCTGTAAGTGAACTACACAGTAGTTCTTGTATTTGTACATATTTGTATATGTAAATATTTGGCAATATTTGCACCTTTTTAAATCTCATGTTGCCAAGAAACTTCTTCAGAGTTTACTATGGCAGTAGATTGAATCTGTGATAGTGTTTTCCTCCCTTTTTTTTCCTATGCAGCTGAAAGAAAGGGGTCAGAAAACTAGTCTTGACATTCAAGACACTTGCTCATTGGAACTTGTGGGAGCTTAATATTAATTTTAATGGGTTCATATGCCTGACCACCTGTAGAGATGCAGCTTAGTCACAGCAAAAGTTGCAGGGATGTAATGGATAAGTGTGGCTGCTGTAGCCCATTACAAAAGCAGCTCTGTAAACACACCAGCACACAGGGCTTCATGAATTGCCTGTGCTGTCCTACTGCTCGGCTGACCTTTGGCTCCTCTGATCCATTTTTAAACAAATGCATGCAGACAAAAGCTTTTGCAGGCCTATTCTTAGTAGACTAAAACCTATTTGACATACTGTACTGTTAAGAGAGATGATTTCCTTTATGCCTTACTAAGCTTCATGCAGTATTTCAGTAAGCTTTTTTTTTTTATTTCTTTTATGGTATTTTTCATGTGCAGATACAGGGATGTTCTCTACATAGCTGTGAAATGATTCACTTGGAATTTTGTGTTCAGTTGTGAACATGTGATTGCTAAGATTAATCAGAGAATTAGATTAGTTTATTGTGAATAAACAAAAATAATTGGCTACTAAAGTGAAAAGTTATTTGACAAAGATTTAAAAGTTCGGTTAGCTTAGTTAAAATGTTTAAGTCTGTACCTTAAACTTACTGTGAGGACTAAAAGGAAGATAACTTTATTAGGAAGTCATAGAGGGCTGCTTATAAATGGAAATAGTGGAACATCATCTTATGAAGGAAGTATCTGATACTGTGTGAAATGCCTTGGCCGTTATTTTGTTAGTTATTTTTGATCTTTCAAAAGAAGCAGTGGAAAACCTGCTTGATTAAGCAAAATCTTGAAAATTGTGTAAATGAGAGTAGTCCTGCATTGTCTAGGAGATAAGCAGTAGAGTAACGGTCTAGGCTGCCTGGTCATGGGGAACTGGATTGCCTTAAATCCAGAAAGACAGAAAAGGAGAAAAAAAAAAGCCATTGAGAAAAGTTGAATTTGAAGAGATTTTATTGCTGCCATTGTCAGTCTACCCCAGTAATCTGGAGCTACCCTACTGATGGTGATTTCCACAATGGTAATAAATTTTGTGATGATTCTGTGTTTAAAATGAAAAAAAAAAGTATTTTCTTCTCTTGCCATTCTTTTGTGTTTGATCCCAGATGTTTAGAAGTGCAATTTATATATATTAATTATAATTTGAATCTTTTCATGCATCTTTAATTTCAGATGTTAGAGCACATTATGCTTATTTTAACATCTTGTTAGAGAAATTTAATGATCTAGTTAATTCTTTGGGACAGGGATTTGACTTCTTGCCTCTTTCTGGCCTGTGGTTTTCATTCTGCAGTTCCTAGAACTCATGTTTTGCACCTCTCCAGCACTGTCTGGGTCTAGAGAAGTGTATTAAAGTAAATTCAGTGTATTCAATATCCAGATTTTTTTGAATAATAATCCTTTGATTTTCAGTTTTTCTGGTGTAAGACAATGCTTTGATGTACTGTATTGTCAAGTGTTGTATACAAAAATGTCCCTTGGAACTGACTGTAACTCTGAAATGTTTTAGCATGCTTAAAATGTTCCATTATCCTGTGTCATGCTTATCAATGTTTTGTTGCTTTTATAGATTATCTTTCTCAAGGGATAGATCTGTCTGGAATAGAAGTAATTGAAAATGATCTGCTTTTTATTGCAAGAGCTCGTCTTGAAGTGGAAAACCAGGCTAAAAGGTTGCTTGAGCAAGGTGTGGAGACTCAGGTAAAACACACTTTGTTCTTTACTTCCTTTCAAAAGTGCAGTGTAAAAGAACTTGAGTTTGATTTCTTTTGTTTTTTTTAGCATTGTCTGGTGTAAATGAAACAAGAAAAAAGTCTTATATGAGGAATTCTCACATGTGACAATATTCAAAGAAATTGACAAAACTGGTCTTGTACAGTATTTGTAAGAATAAAATTTTGCAGGATCTGACCCTGTAATTTGGAAGAAAGTAGGTGCTGATAGGAAGGCTTTAACTGTAAACACTGTCATAAAAGCTTGATGCATTAAACACGATATACAGCATTACCAATGTTGCCAAGCTTTATAGAGGAAAATGAAAAATGCAGTTTCTTAAAACTGTAAGAAGATTTCTGCATTTTAGCTGCACAGAAATACATTGAAAAGATTTGAAAGATTTGCATTAAAACTTTAAAGAGCATTTTAAACTTTGAGGTAAACATTCACTGTAGGGAAATAAAAATGAATGTGCATAATTACATTCATTCGTATTAAACGTAATTGTCTACATTTTAATAACCTGGCTACATCTACTAACTATTTGCAGTATCTTTAATGCTATTTTCTTCCCTTTTTAAAAGTTAATGTTCTTTTGTCTATACTTTTTTATATTCTTTAAAAACCAAAGTATTTTAAATCTCCATTGCTAGAGTAAGAGGAGAAATCTGGTACAAGTTTCTATCAAATTTGGATGTTAAATTAGAGAAAAAAGAGTCTTACAACAAGACATTGTTATGCTGTTTGTTACCAAGGGTTAAACTTCTCTGTAAGTCAATATAGCATTTTTTTATACTATTGAAGATTGTCATGAAAATAGAACGTGTACAGAACATAAAATCTATTGAATAAATTGAATTTTTTAAAAAATTGGCTTGGTAAAACAACTGAGGATTAAAATTACCAGTATGTCTCAAGCTTTTACTTAGACCTGTCATTTCATCTAATTTTCTGCAGTAAGAAGTCATGGTTATGGTAAATACATTTGACTATTTACTGATAACAAAGTAGTAGGAAAAAACCACCCCGTTTTTCACTTGATTGCTATTCCAGTGTTGAAACTTCTGGCTATTTGAACATGTTGCCAAGCTGTGATTGCACTTTTTGCAAGCTGTGAAGCATATACGATGTTAAATAAAGATTGACTGAAGATAGGGCCTAAGAAAAAGCAAGTGGACATTTATTTTAAATGTAGCAAAAGTCTTCCATCAGTGTGAGCTCCTTCTAGTTTTTCATGTCAGATTTGACCTTCTCTGATAATTTTCTCTTCATATTAAGTACTAAAATGGAACTGACAAAGAAACCCTGGGGAAATCAATCCCACTCCTCCTGAAAAATAGACAGATTTATTAGGTGTTCCAGGCTGTCTCCAGGTAATCAAGAGATTATTAAAGTATATGCCTGGTGTGCTTTAGCCAGGGGCCTGTTTCCAACAAATTGAAGAGCATTTGGAAGAAAATTATTAGTGCTTAGTCATATCAGAAATGGAGATGTTTTCATGAAGAGTTGTTGGGTTATGCATCACAAGTTTGTTGTTGGATATGATTCATGAATTCAGTGTTGAGAACAATAGTGTGCTTTAGAAAATACACATGCAGACATTGCCCAAGAAATCTAGAATTTGAGATGTGACTAGTGACTAGATGTGTTTGATTCCTGTTATTGTGGCTGTGAGTTTTATTGTCAAGCTGAATTACATCTATACCTTCCAACCCCTGAGATTTCCCTTAAGAGCACATGGGACCTTCATCTTTTCTCCTGCTTAGGTACTACTGAATTCCTCAGATGAACTGTCTTCCTGCTGGTATATATTCTGGTAGCTAAGTCTGGACCTTTGAGAATAGTGCATCTGTATTAATCCAGGTGGTTCTTCAGTTATTTGATATTCATATTTGCAATTGCAGTTTTAGTTTCTACCCTTATTTTGATCTGCTGTGTAAATAATACATGAGATCAGTCGCCTACATAAGAGCAAGATGTATTTCTATATTTCACCTAGCACTTTTCAGCAATGCCTTAAGAGGAAAATTAGCCTTACATCTCCATTTTAGACTATTTCAGTGTCCACGTGGAAGAGAAACAGGGAGTGGAAATTTTAAAAAGTAAAACTGGAAGTATCTAGTTTTAAACAAAAGTCCTTAGCATGTGGTGAATGTAGAATTCAGCTTTTTTTTCAGAGATGCTGGTAGAAGTTACTCTGACAAAAAGAACAGAGCCATAAAGTCTAAACTGCCCCTTTAAACATTTTTATATATCCCCTTTGTTTAGGAAAGAGACAATTTTTGTTATTTTGATTGTTTATTTAATGATGTGGAAGTCACATGCTAATGAGCTGTCCACAGATTCCCCCAAATAACGTCCAGCAGTAGCACATGAAAGCAGATACTTACACCTAACTAATACATTGTCTTTTTCTCTGCAGTGTAATTCAGGTTTTTATGGCGCATACACCACTGTGATGTTTGTGTATTTCTCAGAAAAATGAAGTCTCTTCCCTCTTTGGAAGTGTGGCATTAGCCACTGACTGCTTTAGAAGTGAAGGCTTCCACTTCTCTTCCTGGTGGAATCTTAAAGCTGCCATCTGGGTATAAACTAGAAGTGTCTGTCAGTGTGTCTAGACTTGACAGGCTCTCATAGAGCTGCCAACCACACTTGTCTTCCTAATCCTTTTAGAAAGAGTAAGCTGTCTTTGCTATTGTTGACAAAAGGAATACCAGTAATGGCAAACCTGACCACTCGGGGTATCAGTGGCTACAGGCAGATTTTTTTTTGGTCCTGTAAGCTTTGTTAGGCGCTCCTAGTATGCATAGCACAGATTGATGGTCTTTGGTGACCCACAGAATAATTTCAAGAAAATGGGATTCTAACCCCATCCTCACCTTCTAGTCCTAAACAAATTCCTTGCTAGCTTCGATTCATACTGTAAACAGGCTAATGGCAGATAGCATACGAAGCAGGAAAGACTGCTTTAGCAGAGATGCATCAAGAACTTGATTAAAAGTCACCCGTCTAACAGAAGGGACAGCAAAGTTTTCTGCTTTAAAAATTAAAAAAAGATACATATGTATGCATCTTGTAACCACCTGAAGCATCCCCAGCATTTCTTTTGCTCCCACAATGAGCTCTAGGCTGAAGAATCTAGATTTGCTCTTGGTGCCACTTCACCCCTGTTTTCAACAGCAATATTGTGTAAAGCAGGTCTGATAAGAAATTATTGGGGAAAAGAAAAATTTTTTAAGATTACCATAGCTCAGTTCCAGGTAGAACAGTTTTTTCAGACCCAGCGTTGTGGCTGTTGTACTTATAAAAGAGAAAAATTTTTCTGCAACTTAGTTCATGTTTCAAACCCTTTCTGCTGTAATATTGCCATGCTTGGTGTGGGACTTACAGCGGGGGATGACCAAACGTAGTTCCATCTGGTAATGACAACCTTGGCAGCTTTAGGTGTACAGAAAAGAGCTGCATTTCCATCATCTCCATCCTCTGAAAAGGTAACCCCAGTTCTGAGCTAGGTTTCAGTGCTTCAAACAGCATCTATGGGTCTCTATGTAAGAAGGATGGATTTTTGCATGTGTGAAATATGTTAGGAACCTATGTTCTTGCTTGTGACTTTACTGATACAAACTGTAATAATTAGGATATAGGTTGTGAGGTGTCAATGGTATAATTACAGATTGATTAAAATATAAATGTCTATTTAGGTCTAGCAGGATGTAGTGTGGAAATGAAAGCAGAATTTAGATTACCCTGGGTTTGCACTTTAAACAGTTCTGTGTCTTTGATCACAAAGTAAAAATTTTCCTTCTTTGTCTTCTGGAGGAATCTGTAGACATCTGAATAGTACTAGGTTTTTTAGGTTTTAGATAAATTATGTGATGTTTTTTGTCCTCTTTCCCTTATATAAGGTGTGGACAAATCTACTTACCTGCCTAACATAGATCTGGAGAGACTCAAATTCACTGATAATTCATTGAAATTGTTCCGGTGATCATGTAGTGAAGTGTCCTGATCATGTTAAGAGAAAGAAGAAAAAAGTAGATGTAAGCCTAATAAGTATCCTTTATTAAATTATGTCTGCAGTTTTTTTTCAAATATATAGGTTTGTTTTCTTCCAAAATGAAGAGCTTTGCTAATTACAACCTCACAGAATAAAGAAAAGGGGAAAAAACCCTATAGAAATAAATCCTAAACTCTACTTCTGACATGTGTTCAAATGCTGAATTTTTATACGCAGGATAAATAGGTAAACAGTATGATCTGAACAAAAATTTCTTAGTTATTCATAGTGTAGCATCTTTATACTGTTGTTATTTTGGACATATTTGTGGGCATTTTGTGTTTTCGTATTGTAACTCATTGAGAAGAATTTGTTTTGTGAATTGTTCTGTTTTGCATTCCTTTTCTTAACCTTTGCTCTCAGTTGTTGTCTCTGCAACAAGTAGACCTTTTTTACATTAAAAAATTATTACCTGGATGTATATGCATGAGTGTTCTTGACTAATGCTATTTAGTGCTTCAGAAAAGTGAGAGGAGGCTGAAGTCTCTGCATAATTAACCAGTTGTCTGGGGGTGATTATCTAGGAGTTGCTCAATTTATCTCTGTTCAGGGTTCCCTCAGCTAGGTGCTTGTGTAGTACATCTTGCTGTGTTATGGCAAAAGGTGAAATTAATCTGAGATCTCTCATAGACCAACATTTAATCTCTTGTCAAGGATCTCTAATAGGTCTTATTTCTTATCCCCAAGGGATTGGAGGGGAAAGTACATACGTAATTGACCAGTTTTCCAGACGCAGTCATCAAAAAGTTGCGTAATTTATTTCATTTCAAGACCCTGTGGGCTGAGTGCTTATCTACCACAGCTTGCAGGGTTATGGCAAGATTGGTGAAATTACTCTTAAATCATTCATAGGGCAGTGTTCAATATAATGTCAAGGATCTTAAGCAGTACATGCACTTACTATCCTGTGGCAGCATTTTCCAGTTGTGCAAGTGCACTTCAAGGTGTTTAAGATATTTGGATATTAAGAATTGTTGGCATTGGGCTCCATTTTCTGCTTTTTTGATGAAACATGGAAAAATATATGTGTTGCATTTTGTAATTGCTTCTAATTATTACTGCCAAAAGTATGGATGGCTCTTGTAGCATGACTGTCTTGGCAGGGTCCTGTGATCTTGAGTTTCTCAGTTTCTTTCAATCATGCCTACTTTAACAAGAGTATGTGTTGCACTGAAACATCCTTTTTTCTAGATTAGTTCATGATATTTTAGCACTTCGATTTAACTCAAAGCATGCCTGTTGGTTTTTGCTGGTTTAGTGTCATCTTCAGATGAATACTTCATGGTAAAATGGACTGTGCAGGTGTACAAATATGCTTTCTAAAGTTGTCATCTCTGTGGAGATATGCTTGACTGTAGAACAAAGTCTAATGCTGTAGCGGGATGTCACTTTGTGTACCCCATGGTTGTGTAGTAGCCACTTTAATGTTCATCTTTAGTTCATTTAGCTTAGAATCTGTTACATTACCCACACTTGACGTACTGCGCTAGTCAAAACCACAATTTTACTTTCCAGATATTTTTGCCCGCCCTTTGCTACTTTTACATATTAGCTATCATATTTTGTCATAACTTTTAAATAATATAAGCCCTTTATGCACTTCAGCATGTCAGTGGGATTGATTACTGTTACATAGATGTACAGAACTGCATAGGTGTACATAATTACAAAATAATCATTAGAATAGCAAATGAAGTAGAAAAAAAGAGAAAAACCCCCCTTCATTTAGGCTCACAGCCATTCATGTTTATATCCATATAATGTTGGTTACCCTCATAAGAAGCCTGCAATAACTAGAGTTGAAATGCTACCAGAATATGCTTTTTCAACGTAAAAAAGTAATCATTGCCTTTTGCTTTTTTTCCTTTTTATTCTGACATTTATTTCTATCTTGAAAGCTAGTAGTTGGAATTTAACCTCGTTACTGTCAAAAATTTAACCAATATAGTACACTTTAGGCAATAGTTGTTATATTTCCTTATTATACCACAATCTTGATTCCTGCAGGAGATCCTGATGGATACTAGACTGAGGCAGTTATTTTGTAATAAAGTGATTGACTAAAGTATGATATAGAAATAGAAGGCATTTCTGAACATTCAGTTTGAAGTCAGTTATTTGAATCTAGAGTAAGAAGACTGAATTCTTATCTGTAATGAGGAAAATTTGAACCTGCTTGCTACTTTTGGCATAAGATGAGGGTGGTAGCTATAGTTGACTTTAAATCATCTAGTATCTAGTTTTGTTTAGTGAAGATGGAGTATGAAATCCAAAGCTTCTTATTTAAATTCATGTTAACCACCCATTTTACTTCTTCTCATTCTAATGTAGACAGGGAAGACTTATTCCAACATGTTATAGATGTCATGTTGGCTTTCATTGTGAAAGATCACAATGGCATTTTAGTCTGTTTAATTAAAATCCTACTAACCTACACTGTTTCTGTTCTTTCTTTTACAGTAGCTCTGTATACATATGGAGAATTTTCACTTAATGTGTTTAAATGTCTTCACAAGTTTTACTCTATCCTAACCTTTAAGTTTCTTTGTCGTAGAAATATGCTCATGTTGCATTATTCACTTTTATTTTTCATCTTCAGTCTTATGGTTATGATTTTCATGATCTTGTTAACTTGCTAAATCAGATTCCTTCATTTGGCCATCTGGTGCATGGCACTACTGAAGGACTTTTCTATAAATTTAAATTATTTTTCCCTTGAGCTATTCTATTAAGATGTGATACAGCAATGTGTGGCTCATCTAACAACCAAAAAATATCTTCCAAATATATATTAGTTATATCCTACATCTGAATGATAAACTTCTTGGGGATTAACTGAACCTTATGAAATTTTCCCTTTACTATTCTGGTCTTAAAGGAGTTCATTTTATCTTAAAGTATGATCTAATAGAACTGAAGTGTTAACCATGCCTCAGTAATTCAAAATCACCAAGCTAAACACTAAGCATGAATTTATACCTCTGAACTATGGATTAAAATAAACCACAGATTTCTCGGCAACATAATCGGCTGATACTGATATAACCTAGAATATCCTTTCAGTTTCCATAGGAACAGATGATAGAATGTTTTGAATCTTGGAATAGCTAAAATGAATGTCTGACTTCAATATAGTTCACTTTTACTTTGCAGCTTGCAACCCCTGCATGTAAGTGCTAAAAATGTGCATTAAAAAGGAATGGTGGAATATTGGCACAACACATATTAAAGTGGTTTTAGGAGCAGTAGTAACAACAATAGCAAAAAATAGTATAAAAAATAATAACAGGGTGTTTCTATGCATAATTCTTCAGGTGTTAGCTCTGTATTTTATTATACAGATGCAAAAGGTGTTTTCAATTCCACAGGAAAAGAGATCCATTAATTATTCCTTTGTGTTAATGGCTCATTAAATGTTTTACAACAACAACAACAAAAAAATCATTCTTTTTGGTCATCTCTAAATTTCATCTCCAGCCATTGCTTCATCTCACTGTGTTACACTATATAGGTGTATTTTCTGAATCATTTGTAGAACACAAGACTTCACTCAGCCAAAAGAAAAGATCAGCAAAACTTAAACGGAATATGTAGCGTATTATTTAGATGACTATAGCAAAAGATGATTATTGAAGAACAGGCAAGGAAACAAACACACCAGCTCTAGTAGTACCTGGTCTATAAGACATTTGACATCGCTTTAACAGGTCATGTTGCTAAATCAGAGGAGATATGCTTTGAGTGTAAAGACATTAGCAATACTTAAAAGAGATCTCTCTTTGAGATAAATGGATATGCAACTCCTGTATTGATGTAGAGGGAAAATATGGATATCTTGTTAACAAACTATTGGGAATCTGAGTGCCCATAACCTGAAACATCGTGCATACAGGTAGAAATGATAGTGTGTGACTGATTGTTCAGTACTCAGGCTCTTTTCATTTTTTGTACCTCAGGTACAAAAGGTACAACATGTTCTGCATTTAAGATACTTGATGTTTAAACGTTTTGTATGTGGAAGTTCAGATGATGCTGAAAGCAAAAAAAAAAAAAAAAAAGAGAAAAAAAAGAAGCAAAATGGAGAAGAAGTAACAAGTTAATTTGTTAGATAGTTTATTCAGTGAAACAGGTTTTTGAGAGAATGGGGCACTGTGCTAATGTAGTTCAAAAAGTAAGTTTTTTTCAAGTATCTATATTCCAAGACTATTTTCAACTACCATTAATATAGAAGACTTATGAGAGCTGCAGTTGTTGGAACATATGGGCAAGTTTAATAGCAACATTTTGAAAATAGAAGGATTTTAAAATAGAAGTAATATCTAGGGCTTTCCTGCTCAGTATTCTAATATTGTTTGCTGTTGTAAATGTGAAGAAGACCCTGTGTCGTATGTTACTTTCTGAATATTGATCCTTTTTCATTAGTGATTCTGGCTGGAATTTTGCAGCATCCTTTAGAAAATTGCTCACAAAGTGTGTAGTAGCTGTTTTAGGCAGGTATTAGCAAACCTCATTCCACAAACGGGCAAAATCAGAGAAGTTCTGAACGACAAGAAGTGAACAGGAAGATTCTTAACAGGTATTTTAGTTTGCAAGTTTCTATGCTTTAATGATTAGGCAACACTGGCCCTTTTTAACAACACTGGCCTTGTGTAATGAAAATGCTTTTCCCCCCCATATGAAAATAACATTTTTTTTCTTAAATCCTGGGAGCTTCTGTTTTCTGAAGTAATATCTTCAACTGTAGTTATTCCTTCGCTGAAACATTTTCAGGTCAAGTAGAAAAAGCCTTGTAAAATGAATATAAATTTTAGTTAATTAATTTATGTTCAGCAGAAAGTTTTCAGGTGTGGGAGTGAGCATAGTGGACTTGCTAACTGGACATGAAAGAACCCCTTATCTCTATCCACTGCCTTTCCCAGTTAGCAGCTCTTGCCTGGAATGTGCCTTCCCAGCTCTGAGCTGTTCATGGCCATGCAGCTGTGCAGCAATCTCACCTTCATTTCACTCCACAGCCAGTTCTGGTGAACTCCTGCAATACTCAGGATCAGGTTCAAGCCTTATAAAATTAAAGATTTTTATGTACCAGATATTGAAGTTATAAAGTGTCTGTTAGTAGAACAAACAAAATGCACACATTTTTCTTTTTGTGATGAGGCCGTATGGAGAGGTACTGTATTACAATATATTTATTAGGGGCTATGGTTTTGTAAAACCTTCAAATTCTTTTAGTTTGGAGTCAGAGAATGTTTTTTTCCTGTCCTTTGGATTTTCTTTTCTTCATATTAAAGCAGAGAACTGAGAAACGAAGCAGTCATTGTTTCCCAGGTTTGAATTGCCTGACTATCTCCACTGGAGTGGTGGCAACGGCAGCAGCCTCCACCGCAGTACTGAGATGTGTACATGCCCATAGTTAGGGCATACAGCCATCCTGCCTTCTTCCATCCTTCAGCTGGATACCATTACATGTCCATTTCCCTAGGCTTCAAAATGCTTCAAAAGCATCCAAATTAAGAAGTCTTCTCACACTGGGCATCTTGCTGTATTACCTCTGTTGATTTCCAAGCTGTGACCCAAGCTGAGCCCACCAGCTCCCTTCTGAGAGCCCTATTTGTATCTGAAATGCTCCTGCAGATCAGCCCACAGCTCAGGCGAGCCCAGCAGAACTGGAAACTGCCGCCTCCTTTACTGTTCATGTCCCTGCACCTGCTGGAGGAGGTTTTGGCTCAGGGCTTTGGGTGCCTTGGCCAAGGGTGTGATGTTTCTTGTTGATCATCTGTTAGCACTCCTGACTATTAATTGTACATCTGCTGGACACATGTTCCACAGAGTAGTCTGCAAAGCAGACAGCCCCAGTGAGATGTTGTCAATAGCAAATGGAGCATGAAACATTCCCTTTTCCATTCCCTTGGTGGCAGGTAGTACACCGTAGTGTAAGGAATTCATAATTAGTTGATATGAGGCATAGACTAAAATGTACTGCCTTTAAGCAAATATTGAAAATAGAAGAAAGCAAGAGACTGTATTTTGAGGAGAAACCTGCTTGGACAGACACATGCATATTTTATCAGTCTTCAATAGTTCATGTAATATTAATGTGAAGCATATGGTAATACAAGTGTTTAGTAAAATGGCTTTGGCTGGAATTTTAATACCTAATTGGGAGTTGTTGCCTTTTATTTTATCTCTTAAAATTCTTTGGGAAAAGGTAGAATTAGCTTAAGTAAATTATTTAATATTACTACAACTATGTGTGTTATACATATTTAACTGAAAATAATTTAGTCCTTAAAGTCACTAAGCTTCTTTAAATAAAAACTGTATCTGATTTCGCACAATAATTTTGTGCCATGACCTCTTTCAGTGCCTTTCCCAGAGAATCCATCACTATCTAAACTGTCATTTTTTCCTTTACTGTTTTTCTTCTGACAAGGTACTGTTTTGTGTTTGCTAGTCTGAATTTTAAAAAAAAAAAAAAAAGACAGCTGCAACAAATAGCATAAAATACGGATTAATGTTATAAAAACAGCAAAACAGGGGGGACTCTGGTATTGCTGCTCAATTTTCTAGGTTTCATAACAGTGTATATATTTGTGATACTTCATTAAAATGATGAAGTTAAATCTGTATCTTTCCTTTCTAACTTGATCCTGTTTTGTAATGCCATAAAATTCCTCCAGTTTTCGTTTCATGGACTTTGAAAAATTTTGTAGCAACTCTTTTACAAGCTCTTTTACAAATACCAAGTGTGGTATTTCTTTGTGTACAATAAAGATTTTTTGAGCAATTACTTGAATAATCAGTAATTTATATCTTGAAGCAGGCCCAGCATTTCTGCTGGGTAAACATGTTGGAACTGCAGAAGAAAGGAAAACACAGTCATCTTTAGAGACATCTCATGCCAGAAATCCAGATGTGCACGTCCACCTCATTCATTTTCCAGAGCTGTATTTTTGCCCCATACACTGTGTGCTTTCCAGAATGAAAGGCTTGTAAAAGAAGAGGGAGCGATGAAGTCCTTGGTGAATACTGTTGGGAAGACAACAGTATTGGGTCTACATGGGAAGTACCTGAGCATACATTTTTAGAAGCCCACATTTTAGGGAGCTTCTCTACAGGGTAATAGAGATAACATAGTAGCAAAAATAGTCATGAAAGTGTTTTGTCTAATCTAGGCAGAATTAATTCATGCCAAAATATATCCCTTGTACTGTGTTTGCTGAACCAAGCTGAGGCTGCACTGCTGTTCTGCCTCTGTCGGTCTGGCGGAACATGAGCATGCAGTGAGTGCCCACACCAGGGGCAAGAGGGGCAGTATGTCCATGCTTCATCCTGCTCTTCTTGGTCACAAAGCACACATGTAACTGGGTATTGGGTGCTGATACACAGTTCCTCTCCGGAGCTCAGATAGTGCTTTGTGCAACTCTTCCCCTACAGGAGCGGGGAGGAAAGAAAGCTGGAAGATGAACTCCTTTTGGTCTTTTCCCCTCCCTCCTCCAGCACTGTGTATGAGCAAAGCTAGAATGCATATGCGTTTGGGAAAGAATGTGTGCTGTAGTAGGAGTTACCAGCAAGGAGGATGGGAGGGTGCCATATGTTCTCCTGCACTGCAGGTTTTACTCTTTCCTGGAGATTTGTTCTAAAATTCCATTGATTCTTGTCCAAAGAATTTAGTTGTCTTTTGTACTTGATCAGTATTATAGAAGATCTGGCTATTACTGCTTAGTGTTGCTATCCTAGTGTTTATTAGGATGTAAGCACTGACTTATTTGAGAAAAGCCTAATACACCTTGTGCTTTGTTACTAATGTTAGATGAAGGATTTTCCTGAATTCAGATCTAGATCAGTATTTATTATTATTGTTGGGGTTTTTGTGTACTGCATGTTGAAAACCACATTCCTCAAGAACATCTGTGTCACCCAGTGGAAACTTGTGATATGACGATGTTACTTGGTTGATTTCTGCTGCAGGTTTGGGGTTTTTTTCTGCCCAGATGTTAAAGTGTGAGGCCTTTTTCATTGTCTTTCTACTTGACTCTTGACATTTTCCCCTTTAAAATGCTAACTAGGAATCTGAATTTCAAAATTGTCTGCAAATATATACAAGCAACCTTTCCACAGACTGAAGACTTCTTCACTTGCTGTGCTACTACAGCCTATTCTTCTATCCATTTGGGGAATTCACTGTCCTTAATTTAAGATCAGCATTCCACCACACCTTAGAATTAAACTTAATCTACCTCATGATCAAGGATATTTTTCTTATTAATAGCAAACACCATTCTTAATAGAGACCCTCTGACAGTGTTTTCATATACAGCATGGAGGGAAAGCCTCACAGTGTCAAATTTATGTTGCTTCACTGCAGGTTATAAAAATAAATAGTAAAATTAATAAATTCACAGAGTTCTACAGTGAGCTAAGAAACCTTGTGCTGCTGTAGTCTGCCTTGTATAGCGCTGGACACACAACTTAAATTCATCAGATGGTGAGCTCTAAGGTGTAGAGAATGACAACTATTATGAGCTGGACATTATATTCTAAAGCAGGAGATTTGATAATTGGTTAACTTTTATTGGACTGAACAGTATTGAATTTTAAAACAAATTGTATATCCATGTAAATAAAATAGTCTTTGCTCTGAGATTTGACACAATAAAAGTGCTGACAAAAATAAAGTGGATCATTGAAATAATGCCCTGGCTGTAAACATCTGAAAATTGATCTCATACATGTTAGTTTAAAATGCAGATTTGTTAATAATGAGGTCTATATTTATATTTCATACTCTCTATTCAGTTTAGAAATCTTTCAGTTTTATAGACTATCTTTGGGATTTTCTTTTCAGTAAAGATAAGTTTTAGTATAGCTTTTAGTTTCTGTTCGGAGCTTTTGATTCTTAATTCTAGAACAAGTGATAAGAACCTTTAAAAAATGTTAGGATATTGGCTTCAGCTAAATGTAGGTCTCAGATTATTTTTTTTAATCCACAACTGAAATATTTTTATGTACACTGGGAGTACCTCATAATTTGTTCCTTCATAGTGGTATGTGGAAGAACAAACTTAATCCTACATCTAGGTAGGTAACTGCACCTGCATATAATTTCACTTGCACATTAAATTTCTCCTGTAGAGACTTTTTCCATTGCATCCGTGTACAATTTTTATGAACAAGTGATTCATTCACTTTTTTTTCCTTGAAACTTATACTAGTAAATAAAGTGTGCCTCAGGTAAAAGTGCTAAATATTCTGAAACACTGTTGTTTTTCACACATAATATTCGTATGTATGTATTCCAGTTTCTGTAAGAGATGTTTGCATGCTGGAAAATTTTTTTTCCGTACCACACTTATTTATATTTCATGGTAGTTAAGTTCACAGTTTGTGTCATTCACACAAGGGAAAATATGAGGGGGATAACAGCTGAATTTTAATAATGGATGAGGAATTACCTACTTGCAGTAGTTTTCCTAAGACCCTTTTAGTTAAGAATCTGTATCAACAATCCCTTTGAATCTTTTATATATTCTGAAGGTTTTTACCTTGGCTGTGAGTATTCAGAGGAGGTCTGGCAAAGCTGATAATACTACTCATAATTTAGTGTTCGTTTCTATTGTGATGTTTGTGATTTCCTTGGGATGGGGGAGAAGCTGGGCTAAATTAAAGTTAGGGTTCTAGTTATTGTCCTTGTCTTATGCATTAGACCCAAGTTGTTTGATGTCAACTGGCTCATCTCTTCTGTAGAGAAAAATTGCTATGTAGGTTCATACAGGGAGAGACTTTGACACAGAATTCATGAAAACATATCATGGTGTGTAATTGTATGTATGTACTAAGAAGATTATTTTAACTGAGAATTTATTGAATTTTGTCTCTGAGGATCATTATTATTGTTTTGAAGTCACAGGGAGTTTTTACACAAACTAGTGTAAGCGTGTAGACAGGCTTTGAAGGACCGTTCTTACCCAAGCTGTTCTGTGATACACTTTACAGAGCATCCAGTTGTGCACCAGCAGCACATGAGAAGCTTAGACTGGAGCACAAGGCACACTGTCACAGCCAGCCAAGAGTGTTGAGAGGCAGCCTTTTTGTATTCCCTTGAGCTAGGATAAAATTACACACCTCTGATACAGGAACTTTATTAATGTTTTTAATTAAAGACTGAGGGTTTTTAAAAATTTTAAATATCTGCCTGTAAGCCAGAGACATCTCAGAGTTATTGTGAGTGGAATTCATATTCCATATGCCTTAATACGACATTTCAGTTTGTCCAGACTACTGTGTCTTTGCTTTGTGAATTCTAAACCTGTCCACCTGTATAAACTGTGTACCATGATGGTTTGCTGTCCCCTCTTCTGCCTTTTTCAGGTCCATGAGAATGTTGAATAGAACCAGAATTAGGACAATGAGAGACACAGGTCATACCCTTGGGTTACCGTATTCTTTATGTTCATCTTTAGATCATCTTTGCTTTGCTTACTTAAGAAGGTCGCTTAAAATAGTGTCAACCTTGCTTCAAATCCACATATGTTACATCTCCTATTCAAAGGTACATTTTCTCTGTCACAGAAATAAATTGCTTTGGTTTGGCATGAGTTGTTTCTGACAAAGCCATCTTGGCTATTATTTAGCACCATATTAAAATTTCTTTGTGCATATCTAAAGGTAATTTAACTGTGCAGTGAAATGTAAATAAGTTATTACTTTGTGGCAATAAGACCTAAAATATTACTGTGCTGTTTGATGATCCAGTTTTGAAGAACAGAAATGTATGAGATGCTAATTTCAGAATATTGCCAGTGTTAATAACTTCGTTATATGAGAGTTTTAAACTCCTGCATGTATTGTTTGCATTTCAACTGACATTTCTGGGAATTTTTTCACTCAGCTTGGTAATTAAGGTACTTTCTGGACATAATTAGCGGAGCATACTGTAATTAATGAATTTGCAATCACAAAATGTAGATGTATTTTTAAAGTACTACAACTTGGATAATGAAAACATTTACAACCTGTGTCATTCATGGAAAACAATAGTACTGCTTAATATAATTTGCAATGATTCAGGGAATTTTTTTTCTCCTTCTTCAGCCTCCGCTGCTGGCAGTTATTTTAAGATCAGAATTAACAATTACGTACATACAGCTCTTATAAATTAGATTGATTTAAAAAAGCAAATTTTTGACAATGCTAAAGCTGAAGTACCTTTTCTAAGGTGGGTCACACACTAGCTGTAAATGTCTAGCAGAGTTCTTCTGTAATAAAATGTTTCTCAAAAGCCTTATGTTTATGAAAGCACATTATTCTAATTGTTCCAGATTTTTACTTCTGTACATAGCTGTACACATCCATTTAAGAAGTAGGAACAGACATTTTTGTGAGCTACTATAGCTGATTCTCTTGACAGCCGAATGAGATGATAAAATGGGACTAACATCATCTACTCTGAACCCTTTTAAAAAAATTCACATAGTTGAAGACAGTTTCTGACCAGCTGTTAAATTGGATGTCAAAGTGTGTGCTTTCTAAAAGTTCCATGCTACCTCTCATCCCCTCTGCTCACCTCCCAAGATGTTGGAGAATATACATCTGCTTTTCAAAAAAGCAAAATAAAGGGATGTAGAAGATATTAATGCAATGATGTAAATTTGGAATGTGACCAAATTCACAATACTCGGAACTGTACTCATTCTGTCTCAGTAATAGGATTTAGAAGAATTTAAGAAAAGAGCACAAGAAATTTTAGGAATATAAACCCATTGTCACAAGAATAAATACTTGAAATACTGAGGTTATTTAGTATAGAAGGTAAATAAGTTGGGCAAATAATATACATGTAAGCATATAAAAGAGTGACTGATACAGAGAAGATGGAATCCTTTTAGACTTTGCAGTTTTCTAACCAGGTCACACAGTAGTTATCCAACAGTGGGTTTCAGAGTAGTAAACAATTTCTACAACATGTTTCTTACAAAAGTCACAACGGTAAGAAAAATGGTTTCTAAAGTATTAACTTTAGTACCAATGAAGGTGCTAATATAGAACATCTCTGAAATAGTGACATTTAAAATGTAAATGTCAAGAATTTAATGTGTGTCATTTATGGACAGCATTTCCATTTAAAATCTCAGAAATCTCTAAAGAGGTCTCTGGATCTCAGAAAAGGTGCAGGCATCTGTCTCTCATAAGAAAGATGGAACTTTGTTCCTTTTAGTTTTCAACATTAATTCACACTAAAGTTAACGTAAAATCACTGGTGTGTTGTAGAGTTTTGGCAATACCCACAGTCAAGACTCCTTGTCATGAGGAGCTTTGGTTAATCATTTTACAGTTAACTTTAAAAATGAAGCACACTTTCTCATAATATTCGTCTGCTCTGCTTTCTCAGTAATGTCAGAGAATGCAACAAGAGAGTAACAAAAATTGCATTACCATTATTTTTGTGAAAAATGTTAGAGGAAAAATTGTTAACCACTAGTAACTTCTTTACTTGGGAGACTATTAGACTGCATGTGCCTGCATTTAGGAAAGATGATATGCTAGGATATGTTTAGTCTCTTGAAAATAGCACAGTCCTGAAAGTCCACGTGGTGTTACTGTGGTAAGGTGTTTGCATCGAAGTAGTCTTGTATATTCTGCAGATTACTTTTTTTTCAAGGAGATCTTCAATAACATTTCAGTGCTTATTACTTGTTTCACAGACATTGATGACCTTTACTACAGTGTGAAGGTATATTTGTATATGAAAGCTAGTTAGGTTGGAGCAAAATAATGGATTTTTATCAGGAGTTTAGAAAGGTCTGCTTTACCAACTTCTTACGCTATTTATTATGTAAGGTAACAGTATTTTAACAATGGCATTATGTTAAAATTTAAACTCTTTAGCATGCTTTAATATATGTCTTTAGTGTCAAGACTTGGCTGGCCTATATGTTGTCACGATGTCAGTAAAAAAATTACTTTCTGGTACAGCTTAAGTGTGCAGAGATTACAGTTTAAGTAATGTGGTAAGTCTGTTATGTTTTTCAAGTAGGGTCCTTTTCCTAAGTAACTGTCATTATGAACTCAGATAAATAGAGAAGCTCTTGAGTTTTCAAATTTGAGTTCTGAAATTCATATTTTCTTGGCAAATTTGTTCTCATGAAAAATAAGCATTAAAAGACACGTATATGTATGTGTATATATAAAATTCACTCTTGGTTGCTGACTGCTGCAAGTTAACCTCAGCAGTGTACTTATATATGACAAAAGTGATGTCACAACGTTTATCCAAATGACATTGTCACAGGAAATAGCTGTTATTAGCCCGAATGTTTCCCTTTTAGGAATCCTTTCAAAGTTGATCCTGCCTCTTTGAGTTTATTTTGATACAAGTCCCTGAAAAGGTCATGCCCTTTGATTACGAAATCTTTTGCCTCTTTTTATTTTTGCTTGAAAAAGAAAGCTAATGACTCTTGAACGTAATTACATCCTCTGTCGTGCAGATGACCCAGACAAATATTTATCACCCAAGAAATTTAGATAAAGTCCCTAATCTAAAGTTTTTTTAAAAGTGATATCATATTAGGTGTCAGAACAGTTCTGCAAAGTTCAGAGGTGTTCTGAGGAATTATGAGCATACTTGTGTAGGGTTAACCTAGGGTTCATTTAGCTTGACCACAGCTGTTTGGATCTCTTAAGTCAGAAATTTCTGCAAGAGTCAAAAATCTGTATAGTAAACATACAGTGTGAAGATTGTTTTTGTAGGGATAGGTTATCTGACACTGAATGAAGCATAGACAAATAGGTATTCCTTTGTCTGTAGTCATATAAGAGAATGGATCTGACTGAATAAATGCAGATTTTTTTTTACATGATATATGGATGATTTTTGTACCTTCTTGAGCCCTTTTAAGTGCTATGTTA
Organism: Dasyornis broadbenti; assembly: GCA_013397935.1. Lineage (NCBI taxonomy): Eukaryota > Metazoa > Chordata > Aves > Passeriformes > Dasyornithidae > Dasyornis > Dasyornis broadbenti. The sequence goes on from VZRN01011464.1 coordinate 2,229,650, forward strand.
AGACTTAAAACATATATTAGAAACAAGGCTTAGCATTGAAAAGGCTGGGTTTAGTTTTCTTTAATGAAAAGCATCCTGTGTTTTAGGGTGTAAATCCGTGTTTTAATTATATCTACTTGGAGAGTCATCTTAATGCCTACTGATGAAATTCAGTACTTTACTGATGCTGGAGCCAATCAAGATCCTTTATTCCAAGAACTGTTCAATCATCATCATCCCTGCTGGGTGAAAGATGATACATTACATGTACAGTTTACCATGCTAGATCAGGATTAGAGTTACGCCTTCAATTCTCGTTGCCAATTTGGAATGGATGCATAGGACTGTGCAACACTTAGGTCTGAGAAAGAGACTGATGTATTTTAGGATTTATTCCTACATTATCAAATCACCTGTTGATCACTTAGAAGGTTAAAAAATATTTTATTGCCCTTGAGATTCTGTATGCAGACAGACACAAGCATTTTCACTGATGTAGTGATTCAACAAGCAAAGTTCAAATGATCAATAAGAAACCATAATTTCTGCAAGGCTTCCTTATGTTCTTTGCCAGCAAATGAGGAGGGTGAACAAGGATTCATCATCTCTCTACAGAAACAGCACAAGTCAATAAGGCAGGTGGAGGATTCAGATCATGGGAACCCTTGCCATAGCTCGTCTTAAGTTTGCAAGAAAAAAAAAAAAAAGAAAAGGAAGTGAAGTCTGTCATTCTGGAATGGTGTATTTTTGAGTACTTTGTAGATTGTGCCCTTTATCTCTTCAAAATAAACCCTTTAAAAAATTTTTCTTTTTCAGTTACACTCTATTTTAAATCACAGGGGTGAACAGAAATGCCAGCAATTTAGTATATTTTACTAAAAGATCCATCTCCAGGGAAGAGGCTCATGAACCATGATTTAATTCAGAAAAGAAAACAAGTCTAAATTACTATAATCAGTGAATTTTTGTTCAGATTGATGATAAAGAGCTGATCCTCTCGGGCTTTAATATTTGTATCAGTGTCTGTAAGGATACTAAGGATCTGATGGGTAAAGAATGAGCAAAATATCTAAAGCCTTCTTGGTGACAACTGCCCATTAGGAGCAAATACACATAATTTTATTCCAACCAGCAGAATCACTGCTTCTGAGGCTGTCCTGGGTGTGTGAATGATGTGGTGATTTTTTTCTCCCGGCTTAGTAGATAGAAGGCCTGTAGGAGTGATACCCATTTGTAAATCAAAATCTGGATCTAGAATGTATCAAAAGGATTAGAAATCGTGTCTGGATGATTGGGAAGCTGTGGGAGATTCCAGATGATAGCATGGTTACGATGTGTTACTGCCTGCTGTAAGCTAGAGGTTAGAGGGGTGTAATGATTGTGTAACAAAGAAACCTTTAGCTGCTTATTAACCTTACAACTTGAAAAGGTAAACTGTATGGAGTATTTTATTTGGCTTAAAGCTACCTCTGTGTTTTTGCATAGAATGAAACGTTACAAGATAGCTTGCTGAGGAGTGGCAAAAAGCTGACAGATTCTGCCGTTCGTTTATTCTGTATGTTCTGTATAGCTTGTAGAGCAGTCTTCCCTATCTTGATCCTTTCACAGCTTGTTGTGTGAGTGTCTTGACTGTGTTTTGGTGTTAAATAGTTGTTGATAGCTGCTTTTCAGTAAACCTCTTGTGTTTTAAATATTCAGACTTGGTCTCAGTTGATCTGATAGTAAACCAACTGGTGCTGGAGTCAGAACTCCTAATGAAATGTTTATTATTTCTTGTAATTGTTAGAAGTTTATGAATATACCACATTCGTCCATCCCCAAAGAACTAACTGTGCAAAAGCGGTAGTCAGTAGCAAACAGTTTAGTGGGCTATGCTTAACCATGCTGTGTTAACAGGCTGTTTTAACTTGATTCAGTTATTGATGATTTTTGTATAAACCCTTCCCTCTAGAATTCTGCCAAAACATGTAGTTTGATACAACTTGAAAATACTCTGGCTTCTCTTTGCTTATTATTTGACTAGATCTAAATTCAGAGAGACACGCTTAGGCCATCATTGAGATTGTTTTTTCCTGGCCCAAAGAAAAGCCCAGTTGTGCATTGGAGAAGAATATTGTTTATGATCTGCTGCAGGCGGATCCTGAGTATGATGACTGATTTATCTACTGCTCTACCACAGACCTGCACGTGGTGTAAGGATGTAGAATGCAAAGCAGAGCTGCCTATTTTTTCAAAATCTGCAAGAGAAGATTTGTGAAATACAGTTTCACATATATACACACATGAAGGCTAAAGAGATCCACTAAAACTTTTGGACCTTCCCACCTATTATTCACTACTGCTATAGACTTTCTCAGGGAACATGTTTTTTACATGGCCTTCAGAAGTATTTCATAGTGCCCTCTTTTTGGAATTCATTACCTTTTGAAGAAATGTTGGTAAGTAATGAAGACTCTGTAATTAAAAAGTAATCTTGAATTTTCACTTGCCTTTAATTTTCACTGGAATAATTAGGAGTTGTTTTGTACCTGTTAGATGAGTATTAATAAAAATAAACTAGAGGAGAGAGAAGGCAAGGAAGGTAAAAACAGCAGAAGATATAGTTGAATATAATCCATGGTTATAGCGAATAGCTATAGTAGACTTTTCAGTGGAAGAAAGGCTGATTTTTATCTCCAAGGATTAAAGCGCATAGCCTGTATTTAATTTTGTGGTAAGTTTTTATGTTATTTGTGTTAATCCAGCCCTGTAACAAGCATCAATGTGTCATCAGAATTAGTACATAAATTACAATTATTTTTTCTTTGTTTTGCCCTTTTTCTATTAAGCCAAAGAGAATAAGGCATTCTTTTTATCTTTTCTCAATCCATGGCTCATCTCTTTCAGCTTGGCTTTTAGGATGCTGCTGTTTGCCTCCTCCTTCCCAGCTGTTCACTAGAAGATTCAGGACTGAAGCCAATTCATTTGCTTTCCTACTTTATTACCAAAAATGGCAAAATTTTGCCAATGTTGTCATTTTCCCATCTCAATAATAGATAATAAAGTTGCACATGGGAGTTTTTGCATATCTTCAATTTTTTGAGTGTGGGTGGAATACTATTTCAGACTCTTACTCTGAAATGCTAAAACATGAAATACTGTATTATGTTTTTTTTTTCCATGATAACCAATATTTTTAGCTTATTTCTGATTCATCTGAATCTGAGATAAGCTATCAAAGGCACAGATACAATGCTTTAAACACCTTGGGAAGACAAAGTGTTTCAGACACTTGCTGCGTAGACCAGAGGGGACAACCCTCCCCAAACTTTTGGAAAAGTATGCTTTCTATTTTTGCATTTTACCAGAGGAGGAAGTTTCTTGACATCAGCTGTAATTGAGTTTCATAGGAACAAGTGTGGAAGACAAATTCTATTGAATTTAAGGACATCTAAATGCTATATTGTACCAGGTATTTTGATTTTATTGCATTTTTAATTGCTGTATAGTATTATTTAAAAATATTTGGACAAAAATTTTTTAAAAGACAAGTGAAGAGCAAAAACCTCTTCAGAACCCTATATAATATCCAGGGCCTGATATAGACATTGTGAGGAACTGCTAGCACTACTTAACTGGAAGTAGTAAACTGGCACACCATGTTGCTGATGTGAAGGGATCTGTAGTCTTCACTTGCTCCAATTTTGCAATGAAATAATATGACACCATTTCTCCTTTAGTTTAAAGTTGTCTCTATTCTTATTAATGAAAACATAGGTGGCCATCAAACAGTTTTGTTTAAGAAAGACTAAATTGCGAGCTACTGTAGATTTTAAGGTGGAAGGGCAGTAACATATATGACTCAAGCATCAGTATAAGTACATACATATAATCTCTTATGTAAGTAAGACTGTATAATCTTTAAGAGCTAAAGAACATTTTTGTAGAAGAGATGCAAATTGATTTAATGAATTAAAAAAAAAAAAATTAAGTAACTTACCCACAAATTTATCTGTTAGGTGATTGATTGTTTTTTAAGGGAGAAAATGTACTCCTGGAAAATGCAATGCAGGTGTTTCAATAGATAGCAAAGCACTTTTCCCTATTGTAGTCAATGTAACAGAGTGTAGATGCATGTGGGACAATACCTGTGTACAGGTACTGTACAGATATGCAATGGCAGGATTTTCAGGATTGTCAGCTGGAGTAGGTACTGGTTTCACAGCAGCAGCAGCAGATTTTCTGACCAGGCTAGCACTCTGAAAAAAGGAGCTCAACTGCTTCCTACATGAGATTAATTGCCCAATTTTCATTTATTACTGTGGGCATTTTTGCCTTCTATATTTTCGCTGTGCAAATCATCTTCCTTAGAATAATCAAGATCAATTAAAGCAGTCAGTGATGAAAAACTGAAAACTGGGTGTTATTACAATGATTAACAGCAATATGGGATATTAGTTGATGGGTGACAGAAGTCCAAAACTAAACATATTGATGAAACAGCTATCGAAGTGTTCCTTTACCACTAAGCAGTCATGTTACTGGGGAGTGTCAGCAATTAGAAGTTAGGCTATTCAGGAGTAAGGACAGCATCTGTAATTTTGGAACACATCTTGAAGGGTAAAAGAATCTTTCAAATACTTCTCTTGGCATACCCAGTCATATTGCTATTGTTAATATTTTATAGTTCTGAAAGCAAATGTCTTTTTGAGGTAACAAATCTTTTAGCCTTCCAAATGTGTTGATTGAATTTTAGTTTTCCTTCTAACATTTGTGTTAAGATACATTAGATACTATTTAAAAATGGTAATATGTCACAGGAATATGTAATACATGAAAAAGAATTTTACTGACTGACAGTTAAAGATTTAACTGTTGTTTCTAGAACTCAGCTACAACATTTCATACTTTAAAGTCAAATTTTAGAAGCTATCTAGTTTGGATTTCAAAAAAGTAGTTGGATGCTGGAAGAGAATATGTAACTTATTCTCTCCTGGAAAAGGGAAATACTTTTCTGGTAATTTCATGCAGTGTTCAGAAGAGAATGTTCTCCTTCCACAGGATATTCCATGTTAGCATAGTTCCTTGGTTTACAGATTTTAAGCAGGATATCTGTGCTTAGGATGCTGTGCTGTAGTGGCAATCAATCTTTATTCTGTGAGCCACGTGTAGCTCCTCGGGATAGTGACCCAGTCTGGTGTCTGCAGAACTCACTGCATGCCAGGCCATGTGGCAAGGGCAGTGCTTTCTCTGGTCAGTGCCTTCATGATGCTCCCCCAATGCATTCCTGTGCACAGGTCTTAAAATGGTTGTGTGTATGAACATGGCCCACGTTCACACCCTTTCTTGGTGTCCCAGAAACTCTGCCTCACGACCAGCACAGGCTTCTCAAGAGTGAGTTGTGTCAGACAGCTTAGTTTCCTTCTGGTAAAGTGTGTTGGTTTTAGTGGATGGAGGTGTGAAAGGTGGGGTCTGTTATTTTGTCTGTAATACTTTTTTACCTGTGGCATTTTTAAATTCACACTGAGGAAGGATAATCTAGACTTAATAAGGAACAAGATCAGTGCAGAATTGTTTGGAAAACCATCCACAATGTTGATTCTCTTCCAAAATGGAAGAATGTATCAAATGAAGTTCTGCAGGCATTTGCCCCAGGGCTGGCAGTATTCAGTGCTTGCATTAATGGTCTTGATGATGGAATACAGAATATACTTATTAAATTTGCAGGCTACACTTGTCTTAGGAGGATTAAGAGGTCTTGTAAGGACAGAATTAGAATGATCTTGAGAACCTGATTTTAAAAAAATAGGATGCTATTGAAAAGGAACAGTGTAAGATCCTGCATGAAGAAAAGGAGAAAGGGAAGAAAAGCATGGCTATATAGTAGAAACTGCTGTGTGGATAGGAGACCTGCAGAAGGGGATTTTGAAGTTATAGTAGATAACAAGCTGATTGTCAGCCATGTCACAAAGGAGGAAAATATTGTACTGGGAGATGTAAACAAAAGTATAGCTGGAGGAATACCTTAGCTGTGCTCAGTGGAGTGACCTTTATACTCAGCCTTGGGGGTTCTAGTAGTGAATTCAACATGTCAAGAAGGATGTGAACTAACCTGAGAGGTAGTCAAGTGGGGAGCAATGAAAACTAGAGTTATGAATAACAGTTTTGGGTAAATTTCTGCTAGATGGTTTGTATTTTCATCTGTGGTAACTGTTGTTTTATTGAAGGAGAGTAATCTTGAACTTCTGAAGATCTTTTCAATCAGTGTGGTAAATTGAGACATGGTGTCCTGGAACTGACACCAGAACTGATCATCCAGCACCCTGATTGTAGTGGGTGCTCACATAAGAGCTCAGCTGAGGACCAACCTCAATATACCTGAGGGCCAACTCCCCAGCAAGTGTCACATCTCTGACACACACACACACACCACCACTTGTATGTGTGTGCTGTAGTCTTTTCATAGGGTGGGGAACATGGCCTGTGGCCTTTCTCTGCACCTGCATGAAGGCAAGTGGCCTCCCCAGGCAGAAGAGTTGGGCATCCCTGTTTGCTTCATGATTTACAGTTGACAAGACATTCACATTTTTAATGGATTTCAGATTTCACTAATGGAAAATATTTGCTGCTATAAACAAAGTAAATTACCTTGTTGACAGTTCAATACTGTATTTCACACACTGTTAAGTTTGTAAATCTGTCAGCACACTACTTGATGGAGTTGAAGGGCTTTTGATACCAGCAGTTTGCTCTCTCATGTATATAGACCAGCAGCATGCTTTACAAGTGGGGAAAAAAAAAAAAAAAGGAATCATTGTGGTTTGTCAAAATGCTGTCAATCTGAATGATGACATTTTTAGGTAACTCTTACCTGGAGCCCTCTTAGCTGCAAGGACATCAGTGGCTGGTTGTGATAAGCAAACAGCAAGAGAAACCAGTAACATTTGTGTTAAATAGAAGATACAGAAACTTTTAAAAATAACAAATAATAAAATTTGCTTAAGATAAAAATATATCGGATTTCAAATTAGCAAAAATGTTAAAATAATTGCTTGTTGGACAGATGAAATGGTATTATGTTTGTTAAGTAGAGCAGGGTGGAATTTATGTTCTTGGAAACAAGGAACGGTGTTTGAGAAAAGGATGCTCCAATGATAGGTGCTGTAGAGATCCAAGTGTGAATAATATATTGTCCCAAGTAAAAGTATATGTTTCAATAATACTAGACCTTCAGAAATATGTGTAAATCTGTGTGCTTAAACTATCTGTTGGTATTTACTAAAGCTTTTTAATTAGAACATGAGAGTGAAATGGAGTTTATATGTTTGTAGTTTACTGGAATGCTCTGTATGTCTAAGACATGCTCTGCGCACAATGCCAAAAATAAACAAAGGAACTCTGTTGGCCTTTTGAGGGGTAATGTTCTTCCAAGATACTGCAAATAATTTGAAAGGATCCAGTCAGGAATTTCTCTCAAAATATTTGTGCTGTACTCACCACACCCACTCAGTTGCTTAATATAAGATTGCGTTGAAAAGCTTATGTGCAGATGTAGAGATAATAGTCACGTAAAGAAATGGTAGAGTATAGTTCACATCTTAGGAATTTAAATGCACATTATGGATACATAATTTTTGTATTCAGTAGTTAACACATATATCCTAACAGGTTTTGAGTTTCTATATTGGAGATTGTTTATTGAAAATGAATTAAACTGGAAATGAGTGAAGATGGACACAGCACTTGTGTAGATTAAGTACAGCTGCAGAACTTTAGTGGTCAAGCACAATGTAAATTTATACATAAAAAACTCAGTGCACTGCAGAACTTAGTGCTTGCAGTAACACAGCATCATACTATATTAATAAACTGAAGGGGACAGTAGACAATTTCCTTCAGTTGTCAGTTCCGCACATCTCTCCCTTCTATCAGCTGTACCTTTTCTGCACTGGAGATAGTGTCATTATGTTCAAACTGGAATTGTGTGGTTTTGATCTTAACTTGTTTAGGGTGTGACAGCATTATTAAAAAATGTGTATAATGTACTAGTGATCTTGGGGTGAACCTGTGTGAATACAGATAAAGCACAGTACTGCATGCTGAAGATCTGTTTCTGGGAATTCCTCAGAACTTCCATTAAAAAAAAAAAAAAAATTAGTGAAATTTCAGTCATCAGACATTTTGGCAACAGTCCACAATTTAAATGGCATTTTAATTTTTATTCAGGATGTCTGTCTGACCAGAAAATGAAGACAACTTTTTTATATTTAACTTGGTAGCTAGAGGTACTAAATTATGTATGTATAATGTCAAAGCTAAAATAATAATTTAATTTTCTCAAAAAGTGAGTGTCTAACATCACATGAACTTACCTAATGTCTAAAAGAAATCTTGTGCATAGTTCTATGTATCATTTAGTGTCTTTACTTTTTGTCAGTCCGTGGGGTTTTATTTACCAGTACATAGCTAGGAAAGTGTAATTCTTAGCTGACATGCTCAGCTGTCATCTTTTGTTTAGGCCTTGTGCAAGGTGTTACAAATATCTGCATGTTTTTTAATGGACCAGTTCAGAGAAAGTACTAAATTGCAACATTTAATCAGATTAATTCTCGGTATGGATGATGACTCAACAAGCATGTCTTCTGCTAATGTAGGTTGCCCAGGTTTCCAGTAGAAGGAAACCAGCTTCCAAGATTGAGAAATTTTTATACATCTCCCAGAAATTCCCTGTGGCAAATTTCATATTTACTGCATATTGGTTCCAGATGTGCATAGCAAAAATGGAGCTGCTGTTCTCTGGTATTCTGTATTTTATATTTGGAGCTGAGGGACTGGCATTTTCAGTAAAAATTTGCTTGAATTTGGTCTGTCTCTTTACATTAGATAACTCCATAATCTGTGTTAGCAGAATTCCTTGCTGTTCCTGTTGCTGTTACCCCTACAGCACCTTTGTGACAGAGGTGAAGTACCGTTTTTCAGGAGAAGAAAAGAAGCCCAGAGAGCGAGAGGTCATGCACGAGATTTATAATGCTCCCATGCACAGTAGGGGTTGTGGTGGTGGGGAGTGTGGTGTGAGGTACAGGACTGGGGTACACAAAACCACTTCAGTCTTCTGGGTGATCGAAGTGAGCTGAATTAAGCACTTGGTGAATTAAGCACTGAAGAATGAGACTTGCAGCAGAGTATGTCACTGTATCAAAACTGACCCTCAGCACACATTTACAGCTCTTCTAGGGGTGGTTTTGCTGGGGTTCACCACCTGCTACCTTTCCTGAGCATAAGTACCTGGGGCTTCCTTCTAGGCATGGATGACTGCTTTTTTAATTGCACAAGTGATGAAAATAATGAAAGTGCTGGAGAAGTGATGTTAAAACACTTCAGGAGGTTGGAACAAAGGCCAGGGTCATCCTAAGCCTGAAGGGCTTTTCCTAGTGTGTCATTTGGGAGGGAATGACCTGCCCTTGGGCACCAGGCAGGGCTGGGGTAGTCACACACTGCTGTGACTGCCCAGGTCTCTCAGCTAGGGCATGGTGATTTTACATGCTTGTCATTTACTTGTGCAGACAAGACAATTCATTTGTGCGTAGATGTTGGATCTACTTAATAGGTGGTGTAGGCCCAAGGGATATGATACTCATGGAGCAAAGGGAAGAATAATTGCAGTCCAGTGTGGACAGCGTATTTGGGAAGTTCTGCACTTGGCTCATTTTGTGAATTTAGGCCTCAGTGACTTGCTGGAAATCACATCTTACATGTGATCTTACATCTTATATGGCTAAGTCTGAGCTCTAGTAAATAGATTTTTTTTTTCCTCCCTATAACTTAAAAACAGACCTAAGTCATTGAAAGAACTGCTGTTTCACAGACTGTTCATTAACTGTGCTGCTATTATTTCTTACCCAGGAATTCACATGGTTGAAACTGATGTTAAAAATAAGCTTTCCCATACTCTGGTGATTTAAACCTGGGGACAGTAAACAGCACCTTTTAGTATCGCTTCCTTTCTGCTGCTGCTCTGGCTGTGATGCAGAGATGGTTTAGTTAGGCATTCACCCTGTCCCTGCTTTTTTTTTTTTTTTTTTTTTTNATCTCCCCCTTTTTTGCTACTCAAAGTTATTTTTTAAAATAGAAATATAGAATGCAGAAACAGTGATTGCTGCAAGAAAGTACTATGGAAACCTGTCACAACAAGAGTTTCAAATGAATCTCTAGCTGTTTAAGTCCATGTGTTTGTCCTCCACAGTGAGAGTTGAGGAGGAAGGAAGCGATTAGAACAGTGTTGAGGGGAAAATCCATATTCTTGCTTTTCACTGGGAAAAAATGCATTTCTGGGTTCAGCCTTACAGTTATATGTCCTGCAATTAATTTCTTATCTGGGACCTAAAATTTTTCAGTTATGTAATGCATTATAATGCTGTGGTAGCAATATTGTCCTTTATGGTTGGTTAGACATGTTTGCTATAATATCTAGCTTGTAAGTGTTTCCAGATGTTTTGCCATTGTTTTTGTGGTTTTTTTAAAGAAAACATAGGCAGATGAATTATTCACAAAAGAAGGTGGTGCAGAGAGCAATAACTGAATAAATATATCTTTAGCATAAGTTTCAGTTGTGGATGATGGTCCATATTTTTCAGAGGAAAAATCAAAGCATGATGTGATCCTAAGTTGCTTTGATATTTCTTCTCTGTGCCCTTGCTAAAGAAATACCATCAAAAAAGTTTTTTTGTTATTAGTATAGTGTGCAAAAGATAAAAAATGACACAAATATGGTACTGCTAGTAATGTCATGATTGATAGATTCACTTTGGTCTATTTCAGCACTATGCTGATGCATAATAGTGTACATACATCTATATATATTTGTGAATATTAATGTTTCTGAGTTAAAATAAATGTTTTGAATGCTAGTGATTAATGATTTAAATTTGGCATTTCCTGGGGATATTCCAAAAATGCGAATTTAAATATTGAAGTATTTTGTCTTTCTGTGGTCACTAAAGTTCCTGGGCATATTTTATAATGTTTGGTGGTCATGTTCATTGCTGCTAGAAGTATTGGAAACCAATATCTAATAAACATAGAATACATAAAGAAGACTTAGCATTTTTTTTTAAAATCTGAAAAATACTGATTTTTTTAAAGGATTATTAAGGAATAAAAACATTTTTTGGTGGAGAAGTCACTCTGAACTTGTATATTAATCTTTTATAGTGTGTAAATTTAGAAAAACTTTTTTTTTTTTTAAAGTAGACAAAAGTTTTATTTTCACATTTTGACTTAAACTTTTTACTGCCGAGTTATAAAGCCTTGACAATAATAGACATGGTGGTAGTCTCTTTTGTCCTATGAGATCCTGGTCTTTCAGATTTTGATGAGTCTGTGCACATTTATTAAAAGATGTATTCTGAATTAGGAACAGATTATGGGATTGTGCAGACTTTGTCTGCTTTCAGCTGTGATATAGAAAGCTTTATATCACTTTGCCAGTGTGCAATTGCTCTGTATAGAGGTAATTTAGGAAGCCTAATAAAATTGATGTCCCAACTGTGACATGGTATTTTTGTAAAAGTAAAACTTTTCACTGCTCCTAGCCTTTCTCAATGGTTAATCAAAGTGGATTGACAGATTATGTGTCTGGGTTTTTTCTTTCTTTCTTTTTTTTTCCATGTAGGTGTTTGTGACTCATAAATGCAGAATTAGACTGAAAATCTGTGGCTGGATAATGGAGTATTTGCAAGTACTTTATTGCACTTTTCAGTGCAGCACAACAAAAAGGCTTTGCTTTCCAGTGTTTATTTGTAAGGATTTATTATTGTGTGGCCCTGCTAATCTCATAATTTCTGCTCCTGTTTTTATGATAGTGCAAGAAAGTGGTTTATAAATAGTTTCTATAAATGGGTATTCCTGAAAATGCATTTGATCTGAACAATATTTTTATGTAACTGTCTTTTATGGTAAAGTAATAGGTGAAAATTGAGAAGTCATTAATGTTTTATATCCTTTCACTCTGCTATGAATCACCACTTAGCTGTTTGCCAAAATCTTTGTATTCTGTTTAGTGACAATTTTATATAAGAATCAGCTGGGTAATTTTTAAATTCACTTCTGGTTCTTTTCTTTAAAGATTCCTATCAATTAATTTGGCCAATTGTCAACTACCATGAAAACTTAATCTTCCATAGTAGATGATATTTTTAATACATACTAACTTACAGTTAGATAATGTTTTTTGAAGAATTTGGATAGCATTTCTGGTCCAAAAATTTCTGGTCCAAAAATTAATAAATTCTAAGGAGTTAGTAGCTATGCAGTGAGTGTGTGAGGGGGAAAAAAAAAAGTCAGAATACCTTAAAAGCTATTAAAAACAGTCTTGTGTTTTAGAGCTCCCCATTGAGACTAGTTATTTTGAAATATGAAACACTTAGTTTGGTTTCATACCAATTAGTAAATGTCATTTGTGATCACTAAAAAATTACTCCTCATGGAATAACTGTCGTGAAAACACAGGAATGTTTAATAATATTGAGTTCAGCTTTCTTTGCAGACAGAAATTGTTTTAAATTAGAGGCTGTTGCATAGACTGCTTCTATGTTCTGGCTGTCCATCTGTTTAGGTGGTTTCTCTGGACTGGAAAACTGTCAACCATTATGTCTTGGACAGCTCTGACCACTGAGAAACTGAAACTGCACTAAGACTAGAAAACACCTGCAAGGGCAAGAATGTATCTGATTCTAGTACTTTTAAGGTAACTAATGCAAGTATGATGATTGATTCATCTATTTGTCTGCAGAGTGACCTGGGTCACTGCTATGAACTGCTTAGCTGTGAAAGGCTTTGTAAATAAAATACACTGTAGGGGTAGAATGAAGGAGACTGGGAATACTACGTATCAGCATGGAAGTTGGAAACTAAATTTAGGACTTGAAGGTAGCTCCAAAGAGAAAGATATGAATGGGAGGAGCTGTTATGAGAACAGGACTGCAGAAGGGCTGGAGGATGGACTGGGGGATGGATAAGGTGGAGCTGTGAAATAAGGCAGTGGTGTTTGCATTGCTACAGATGAAGAAAGGTAGGCTAAGGGTAGATCTTGTTGAAAATAGTTGAGGTAAGACTGGAATGGGAATCTTGAAGGTTTTTCTTTATCATACATTGCAGTGTTTTAAGTACATGGGTCTAGTCTTTATAGAATGAACTTAAAGTAGTTTTCCAAAGTCCTAGTCCTTTTAAGTGTTTTATACCAAATTGATTAAAATATTTCCAATTTGCTTTAAATACTCGAAGGTGAACACCATAAATGAAATTCTGCTAAATTCCAGGGATGCAACTGAGCAGAGACTGACATTGGCTTTGGCTGGGTCTCTGTATAATGCATCCCAGCTTTTTAAATTGATACTTTGGTGCATCTGTGTCTCTTCAAAACTAAAGCTACACTGAGATTCTTTCTCTCCAGATAAGATAGTATGTTATTGTTAAACGCCTCTCCCAGACTGTAATTCTATTTGTGGTTTTTACTGTTGACTGTTGATTGTTAACAGGTTCTGCAATAATGCAATTAGGTGATCCAAGAAGAACATACAAAGCATTAATAAGCCACATCTGCATAGAGCAGAGTGAAAAATACAGTCGACTAGCCATGATACTCATCTAAATAAGATAATATAATTCATTTTCCCTCTTTCTCAGGTTAAAAATCAGGTCTGTCTTAATCCTCTCAGAAAAAATCAATTCTTCATCATGTTCTTGTTCTGCTACTCAGTGCCACATGAAATTCTGCATTGTGGTATATTGTTACATTTATGGTAACAAAAGATTTAAAGCTTTGGGTTAGCTTGAAATGGCATAGGGAACTGGACAGTATTAGAAAGGACAACTCTTGCATCAAAATACTGCAGTCCTTAGGTGATGAATAATGTCTTCTGTGTAGAAGAAGAAACACTTAGCTGCTTATTCTTCTCTTTCACCTCCCTTCTGTCCTTCTTCAGGTAGCACCCTCTGTAAGTTCCCATTTGTTTGAAGGTTTCAGAATGTTTTGCTGGCTGTCAGCTGAAGTGAGGGGTGGCAACTGCCTTTTTTCCATGTCGGAGCTGGATCCCAATGTCTGTGAAAGCTGCAGGCAAAGCTAGGCACAGTATTTCTTTTTCTACAGTGAACTTCACATTTTTTTTCCTTCATAGTAAAGTTTTTGTATGATAGAGCTTTGCCCATTTGTTTTTAAGGGACTCACCATTTATTTTTTTAAAAAGCCTAGAAATATGAAATCTATTTCTATAAATGTAGAATCCGTAACAAAAAAGAGGTCAGTTTTGTCATGCTTCTCCCAGTGGATAGATTTACAAGAGGACTTGGAAGACCTAGATTGCTGTCAGGACGTGGGTAGCACGGCCAGCACTGAAGTGTTTGGGATATATACATATGCTTGCTCTCTTTCAAGCTGGCCACAGTGAAACTTGATGAAAATGACTGCATAAGTCCATTGTTGCATTCTCCTGGAACTGTAGTAAGAACTAGGAAGAGAAGATGGATCAAAAAATATGTCTTCTGTCTCATTCCTGAGCAGCCTGGTCTGGTAAACCCTCCTTTGAGCAAGCACATGGATTAGGTCATCTCCAGCATCCAACTGCCAACCTACAGTTCTTCACCGAATTACCTGCAGACTTTCCTGTAGGTGGGTGATACAGTGAATTTGAACTTTGTATTAAGAAAATAAAAGTGTTTTAAAATTCTATCCAACAGCAAATCTGACCTTGATGGAGGTCTGTCTGTAGTTGAGTATGAAAATATTAGCTGAAAAGAATTTAAAATAAAATAGCTTCTTGACATTCATTCATTTTAAATATTTGAGGGCACTTCAGGGCTGTTGACAATGTATGCACAGATTCCAGGATTGAGATGTTGTCACTTGCATAGGTAATTATTATCTTGTTGCAGAGACTAGCAGGACAACAAGAAAACCCAGATGGCTTTTGGTAGATATTTAAATCATTCAGAGCATACCATTTAAAGGATATTTTGTCTGAAATAGGATTTTAGGGGTTTTTTTTTGTAAAGAGAGAAAAACATAACTCTTCAGTAGCTAATTCCTAATATTAATTGTTAAGACCGAGTTAAAAGTAAAACTTGACATTTCTGTTTTGTAATGGCTTTGTTCAACCATTTAACAGAGTGAGCACATACATAATGATATTGTGATGTGGAAGAAAACATCTGGTCACAAGCTTTTGTCCAAATATCAAAATTAGTAACGAGATTTTGTGTCCTTATTCTTCTGTTCTTCGGTAATGGTACTTGAATTGGCAGGTGCAAGTCGGGGTTGCACAAGGACAGGAGAGATGCTGCAATCTTGCCTTCTGCTCTCTAACCTTCATCAGAAAGGGACAGCCATGTTTTTAATAGAGAAGCCACATCTTCAGCTGTGAACTAGTTTGTTGTCAGTAAGGGCTTTAGAGATTGGTCGAGTTGTATAAGAGGTGAGAGAAGCATTTTAAAAGCTTGATTTGGCTCAGAAGCCCCCATTTCCGTGTTACCTGACAAGATTTTTAAATTTTGTATCATTTTTATTCTGACTTTATACTCTTCCTACACTCAAATAGAGCATTGTAGGATAAAATTTGTAATTTTTATGGGCTAGTCAATCTAGCTGAT
This sequence comes from Dasyornis broadbenti, assembly GCA_013397935.1. NCBI lineage: Eukaryota > Metazoa > Chordata > Aves > Passeriformes > Dasyornithidae > Dasyornis > Dasyornis broadbenti. The sequence continues at coordinate 2,245,250 of VZRN01011464.1, forward strand.
CTGTCCTCAGAGGTGCCAGATACTTTCTTTGAAATTGCTGTCATGTTGCTAGCCTAAGGCTTGGTAAACTTTGGAACATTGCTTGATGTTTCATGAGATAATTCTTTACAACAGCTCCTGATGCCTTTCTGTCCCATTAGCTCTTAGCCATCTGTTGCTTTGATTACAGTATTATGGTGAATAAGTGTTTTGGCAAGCTATTTAGCTGTGTTGAAAAATCTTGTTTCTTTGCTTTCTAGTATTTTATTGCTACTGATTTTTTTTTTTTCCCTCCTCAACTTTTGTAGTGCAATGCTTCTTGCTGTTTACTTCTTGTTATTCTAAGAAACAAAAGGCTGACCTAGTTTGAGGACATGATGAGATTTATAACTGTGCTTTGTGGCTGTTCTCCTTTCATGTGACAGTCCTTCTACCAAAAGAGCTTGTATTCCACACATGAGCTCACAGAAGGTAGATACTATAACCTAACCATATCTAAATGGTTAATTTGGCTTTAGGACTCTTACCTCTTAAGGCTTAAAATGTTCTTTTCTAACCTAGCCAATATGTTACATCAGTATTACCTATTATATTTCTATAGCAACTCATAATATTTTAACCTCTTGCTCCTCCCAACAATGCAAAAGCCAAAACAGGAAGATCTAGGATATCTTTAGAAAGAAGCCTGTATTCTCTGGCTTTACATTGTCGATTTGACCTTTTCATTTATTGCTCAGGTTTTAGAGCTGAACAGAGGAAAAAGACAGATGGGGTGATAATGAACATAGAGATTAACTTCCCTAAGTAGGTTCATTTTTAGGAGTAGTGATATGCCAATTAATTTTTTTGGAAATTTAAATACTGTTTTTAGACTGAAACTGAATTTCATTGGATTTAATATCTACATTTAGTTTTTTTGTTATGTTTTCTACCATTAAAATAGCTGAGTTATAGCTCCCAGCAAGATTTCCAGCAATTCTCAGTAAGTTATTAATTCTTCTCAATAAGTCATTTTGCGTTGACTGGGACTGAGGTGGCCAAGTTTTCTTTGCTGCTTACCTGCTCGAGCTCTTTAAATTGAACTGCAGCTTTTCCTGGAGTAACTTCTCATTTTTTCACTTCTAGTGCCTGTAAGAGATGACTAAGAACTGGGTAGCTGCAAGCACTTGCAAAATTTTCTCAATCACTTGGTCTTCAAGTAGTACTTGTCATTAGGGATAGTAACATTATTTATGGGAAAATTATTTGAAGAAGGCAGTGTGTTGTAATGGTAATGAGGGGGGAGAAGGGGCAAGCACTGTAAAGGAACATCTGACTGGGGATTTTGAGGCTCACAAAGGGGTCGCTTTTGGACCTTGTAAAGCTGTACTGTGTTGGAAATTGCAACTGCTATCTCCTACAAATAAAAGGAGCTGTGTGAAGTAAACTTAGGAAAGTAACTGAAGCAGTTCCTTATGTAGCAAATCTTCTGTCAAATGAAATTAGTTAATACTAAATGCCAATCAAAGGTACTCAGAAGTTTAATCTGGAAACTGTTTTTGCACTTCCTCTGTAAGGACTGCAATAGTCTTTTATATTCCCCGTCTGAGAATATACATTAGTTTATGTTTAGTTACTTCGGTACGCATCCTGTTGTAGGATTGTTGTATTTTAGTGCTGACTATTTCTTGATGGTTAGGAAATGTTGTGGTATTTCTTGTTCGTCACATTGTCAGACCACTCTGTTTAAGTGATTCCTGGGCTAATTAGTAATTAGGGGTCTTCCTTCGACTAAGCAACAGACGTAATTATTTTTGTGTTACACTTTTACTGCTTGCATATGGGACATGGTAAATGTTGTACGTAAGAGGTAAGGATGTGACAGCACACTGAAATCACAGCTATTGAGTAATATGTATCTATGTCTATCTATGTATTTAGATATATTGATAATCTATCTACATATATCTAAAGTCAGTGAACATGTTCTATTGCGTTTCTGCCTCAGCCTCTCCTGAACAGGGTTATCTGTTCTCTGCAGAGTGATAAAGATTTTCAGTCAGAGCCACTGTTCTGCTTTAATAAGCAAAATAGAAACGTTCTTTTATATATTAGTAGCTATGGAATGTAATTTCTAAGTGAGGGCCTAGTCCAAGTTTGACTTCTCTGTATGCGGTCCTTCCAAACTGTACTGTAAAAGAACATTTCCTTGGAGAGCTGTTCTGATTATTGGTGGTGCAGGTACTTGTGAAATTTAACTGCATGAAAGTTGACAATTAATTGCATTTGTAACATTGCTTCTTCATGAAAGTAATAGTAATTGTCTCAGATAGTATTGACCATAAATATTTTTGCCAATTAACACGTTTTTATTTGAGAAAGAAGGTGATAGTCCACACAGGTGAAAACCCTGTGGCATGGGATCTTAGGGACAGATCTGTACTGGATAAAGAAATAATGATGTGAAGTTCCCTAAGACAGAACTGGGTAGAGAAGAACAATCCACATGGTGAATCTTATACCCTGAGAAGGTGGAGTGTGAGTTTGGAAGCTGTGTTTGTAGCACTTGAGCCATTAGTTTTACCTATTAACCAAGTTTCTTATTTTTGGTTCAACCTTATGCTAGGAATCTTCCTGTCCCAAAATTAGCTCAGTGTCATCACGGCACTCCCTTGTGAGGAGCAGCCTTGCTTGTCCAACCTGTTTTTTTTGATGATGTAAAGATTATTGCTCTTTCTTTAGCCATGCTTTCAGATTATTCTGATAATACTAGTGACAATCATAAAATAAAGACTACAGTCTTGGACCTTTATGAAATAGTTGCAGTATTGGCAGTTGACAGAACAAAATTATTTGGTTCCATCCTAGGAGGCATTTTCAAGCTAGAAATGTAATATGTATTTATTTAAGTCTTTAATGACGTTTTTATTTAGTCTTCACAGGGTTATTATCTTTGCGGGAAAGGGAGTGACCAAATGGGGTTGTGCTCTGTGCAATGACGGTAACTGCCATGCTGGCCTGGACAGCATCTACTGGGTTATTGTCCAGTTGCCTTCTCTTGAAAACAACCACGTGATATAATTGTGAAAAACACTACATTCATATTACTGACTGCATGACACTTATTTTTTTCCTGTCTGTGATCATCCACAGAACCAAATGGAATGGGACAGGATAAAATTAATCAGATATGATGTTAATAAAATGAACAGTTCTCTTTGATAGACAAAATGAGCAAATGCATTTGGTGCGAACATTTCTTCATATTTTCTGCTGAATGAGTATTTTTATGTTTTGCAAAAACATAAATTGAAATACCCATACCTTTTTTTCGAGTGCTGACTGATACCAACCTTCTGGCCAAGCTATTTAATCTGTTGTCCCATGGATGCTGAGAAACTTTGATGTTTTAAAATATTTGTGAGACTTGTTACATGGTAGAACTCGCTTTTAAGCATGTTGATTTTTAAATTTTATTTTCTTAATTTGTTGAACTGATGACTCACTGAGTCTTTTTAAGCTCTTATTTGTGGAATTTAGTTTCCATCTATCTGTAACATACTATGTTGTGACTTGCCAGATGGAGGAGTGCTTTGAAAGGAGAAGGGTATTATTGGTGGGCTTAATGCCATCTCTCCTTAACTCTGATTCCTTACAATTTTTACAATCTGAAGATCACTGTGGTTAATTTTTGAGTAGGTAGTGTTGTTGCCCTACACTTCGGGGGTCATGTTTTTATTTCACTTGTGTATGCTTGTGTTTATGCACTTAGATTATACTGTATTGCTAACATATTACTAAATGCTGTTCTGTTTTTCTTTGCCCTCTACTCTCTTGATTGTCATAACTTCCAGTTTATGACATATGTACAAATTTTTCATGGACTGAGATTCTAAGGAGAGCAATGTAAAATTGCTAAGTGTGGTTGCCTGCAGTGACAGACAACTTGGTTATAAAATACTGCTGATGAACTCATTAAATTCCATCTCAAAAGTAGTTATATTATTTTCCATATTGTTCCTGTTGGATAGCTATTCTGAATATTATTTTCTGATGTGATTCCATTTTCCTTTGTAGATCACTGTTGTAGTTGGCTCTTTTTAACTTTGAATGCATGCTTTCCTCTTGATAAAAATGGTGGCAGCCTTTTAAGTCTCAGAACTGTTTAGCTTTAAGCTTTCTCAGGTAGAAGGAAGATATTAGGGACAAATTGTTATCAATAAAATCTGTTAGTAGTACCAAATTCTGAAATACTGGTTCTCAACTTTTTGTCCGGTGTATATTAATGATAAACAGTTTAATTTTGAGATGTGTATTCAAGCTTTGAAGTATAATAATTTGTTTCTGCCCTGTTTTTCAACATCTTTTCACATAATTTTTGTCCCAAGAGGTGCTTCATTTTTTTTAACATATTGTCTAAACCTAGAAACTAGTTGTGCATAAAAATTTCCATTCTCTTGGGATTAGTCATAAACCAACAGTGGACTGTTATATAGCCTGTCTGGGGCATGTAAAACAAAAACTGATTCTTGAGGTGAGATAATTACTGTATATGAATCAAAAAACACCCAAACATTTTGTTCTACATTGGCCGGCATTTGACATGACTCTAATTGCAGTTATAGAAGATGAATGCATGAGCTAGAAGCCCTCTGTCTGTGGCCATGTCCATAATTTAAACCAAGTAAGAAACAGGCCACCTGCATAATCTTTGTTCCATTCTGTTTTTAACTTTGGTACTAGATTTGGAAGGTACTTTGAGTGAATAGCAGGTTTCCATAATAATGTATTTTGGTTTGAAACTTCTGACTAAAACCAATGTTTTTGAAATATAGCTCAGGCTCTCTTGGAGCATGTTTTAGTGTCTCTCTTTTCCAGTAGTTGCAGAGTTATAGTTTGCTAAAGTACGGTGTGGGAGCTCTGAGATTCTTTTTTTGCCTGCAGTAATTTGTGCCTGTGTTGCTTGTTTATTAGGAAACTAAGTATCTGGCCATCAATTATTTAAGGCTGGATAGTGCCCAGCTCACCTTTTGTTGCTGTTCCACTTTTTTATTATTTAATATATGAGCATGAGACCCTGACTGAAATCTAGTTGAGCGCTCCTAGAGTAGTGGTAAAGTATTGATTTTATATTACTGACTCTCTAGCTGGTTTCATAATTTTGTAAGTATTCTGTAAAAATTAGAACAATTTAGGAAAGGCTGGTAAATGAGGTGTGTCTTTTCTATCTTTTCTTCCTTTTAGTTTCATTCTCTTTCTTCCTCCCAGAGTCTTTCCATTCTATTCCTCATCCTCTTCCCATTTATATTTTCTTTCTCTTGTTCATTCTGTCCCCAAATTCCCTCCTTGCATTATACTACTCTTCATTTTCTGACATCCCATTAATCTTCCAGTCGTTATGGCTTACTTTCCCACCTCCACAAGCACACCCACAGGATGCTTAGAAATTTTACAGCATACCCAGTTGTCAAAAAACTAAACCTACAAGTCCCAGACCCGTAATACTATGCTGGGAATGCTCATTAACTCCCACACTGTTTGGAAAAAGAAACTGGTATAGGTAGTATAAGGTCTACAAACTATAATACATGCCTAATGTTCTTTTGCTTTCCACTAAACCTGGGAACCCCTCATGAGCTGGGAAAGAAGATGAGATCTGGCTTTTTTGCATTAATCGTGATTTTGATCTTTCTGGAAACCCCAGAAAGAGTGTCACAATTGTGCAGCTGTAGGGGTGTGACCTCTGAAACATTGGGTTTGAGGAGAACACATTGTTTGCCAACAGATCCGAAAACCTGTTGCCGCAGGTGGATGTACCAGCAAGTGCATCCTCAGCACAGCAGCTGCACCATGGCCAAAGCCAAAGTGGGCTTTGGAGTGGGAAGTGTCTGTGGTCTCAGATGCTTCTGTCCACTGACTGCCAGGATTTCTGCCAGACCATGTTCTTTTACTGCTGGCAGAAGTCACTAAGGAAAATGACAAAAGACTGCGTCTCTAATGTGTGTATGATCAACTGATTGCCCCCTCCGCTAATTGCCTATGAATGCTAATTAAAAAAGCAGTATTCAGTGTATGGATCACAGTGCTTAGTTTCCAAAGGCAATAATTTGAGGCTTTTCTCTTGCTAAATAGCACCCATACCAGTGTTTAGTGTTGTTAAGTGGAATTATCATCAGATTCAGTCTTAATCAGAGGTCTCTTAAATAGTGGACCTGAACAGTTTTTGGATAGTTTTCACTCTCCTGTGTTGAGCTTTTTTGGTTTTGATTTTTTTTTCAGGCTTAGGAAATAATCTTATAGTTAATCTTATAAAGTTATAGTTAGCATTAGAAATAGAAATGTAGACATACAAGCTCAAATTCTGCAGTAGTCAGTAGTAAGGGCTTGACCTGCTTTCTGCTTCTTATCCTTCATTAGTACTTTTTTTTAAGCCTGTATCACTTTTAATTAACCACTTGTAACTTAACTGACAGTAGCGTAACAGGCACTTCATGTTAAAACAGTGTTACTAGCTACACCATAGCTGAATACAGCTGTACTGAACTAACCGTGGAATTATTGGATCAGTCGCTGATCACCCACCCCAGGTTAGCTACTGCCAGCAGTGCTTCCAGTTCCTTTCTTTCCATTCTTCATATTCAAAGGATAGCACCAAAGGGATCTGAGCAAAGCATTGTCAGTGATCAAAGGAAATCAGTCCTTTCCTTTACCCTCTGTTCTCTGTTGTGCAGTAAGGATGCCAGTTACTTAAACAAAATGAATTAGCAGACTCAACTTAAAAAATGATCTTGCCCACTAAAATGATGTCTCATGAGAGATAAAACATCCCCAATAGTACAGTTAAAGATAATTGTTATTTTTTAATATCTTCTTTCTCCAGAATCCTACTCAAGTGGGAACTGCTCTTCAGGTTTTCCATAATCTTGGGACTTTGAAGGATACCATTGCTAATGTGGTGGATGGATACTGCACAGTCTTGGAAGAGAACGTAAAAAATGCTTTGGATATCAAAGTATTGACCCAACCATCTCAAACAGTCACAAGAGGTGTGATCCTTGTTTTACAGAGAATGTCAATTGATTTTTTTTTACAGGAGTGTGGTATATTATAAAATGAAGAAACTCTCACATCCAAGCCTGTTCTAGGAACGTTTCCCTGCTTGCTTTAACCAGTAGAGGTTGGGAGTAAGCATATCTCAGAAATCATCTATTTTAACTTTGCAAGCCAAAGTCGGGTCTGTCTGATATTTGGCTTGGAGGTTTTCCTTTATTCCTCCCTGCCTCTCCTTCCTAACTTGCCCAGAAAATTGTCCTCCTTAGGTTACAACTTCGTAGCATTTTCTTAGCAGTTTCTCATGGAAAGATGAATCCAAATTCTGCTTTCTTTGTATTAGTGGGAGTATCACAGGTAGAAATTATTTGCAATCAATGGAAGAAGCCTGCAACTACATCGTTATGCTTTCGTTAGGTGGAAGTTGTTTCAAAACAGGTTATTCAATATGAAGAAATGTTGACTATTAAACATTTAGTTCCCAGTTAGCTCAGATACCAAAAAATACTAAGGAGTTGGGTGGGCAGGCAAATTTGAACTTTGGTGATACAATCATTTAGTTCTTTTTTTTAAGTCTCGATAAAAGCGGGGGGGTCCAGACCCATAATCAGGGCATAATAAAGAAATACATCCCCTCTCAAGGGAAGTGATTGTTTAGAAGCTGCATGCGCTTCAGCTGCAATATCACTTTTTTTAGCAGTTTGTCTATGCATTTAAGTCCTGAGCTGGTAATAGCTGCATTTTTCACAACTACTCTGCCATTTCACTTTGCTATTACATTCTGCAAAACTGCTCATTGGCGTTACTTAGGTGTTTCTGTGGAGGTCTGAATTGGTAGAGCATGTAACAGTCATGAGCGTGAAGTATGCCCCCTGAACTTCAGAGCTTAGTCATCTTGTCAGTTGAGACAACTGAGACTATTCACAAAGCTTTGTTCTGAAGGTATTTTATCCTGCTTTGTCTTAACAAAAAAAAGTATTTTTCAAAGTGCATAGAGATCTATATTTCTAATATTTTTATTTTCATGTATGAAAGCTGAAAGGTGCTGCTGTGTATTTTTGAAAACCATTTAGGTGGCCCTGGTAGAGCTGCTATGCCAACACCTGGGAACACAGCAGCTTTTCGAGCAGCCCTCTGGACAAACATGGAGAAACTCATGGATCAGATCTGTGCTGCTTGCGGACAGGTACTCTGCAGCTAATTCCTGTTTGTCTAGTCATGCAATTTTGGGTATAAGAATTTAGATGTCATTTTCTCTCTCAATAAATTCTTTCTTACAGGTGCAGCATTTGCAGAAAGTGTTGGCAAAGAAAAGAGATCCTGTGTCACATGTCTGCTTCATAGAGGAGATAGTTAAGGTAAAGTTTTAATTTAGCTGAATATGCTTTAGTAAATTTGTTAAGAAAAATGTGATGAGAGAGTTTGTTTACAATTTTACAGTTCCATAATTTTTTTTTTAAATAAATTGGTGAGAAAGTGTTGAAAGTCAGACTAACATTGAAGGATGTATTTGTGGTCTGTGGGTTATATCTGCAGGATGTAAACATGTTCATTTAGTTGTAATTTCTTTTGTTTTCTTTTAAAGGGAGCTGATAAGACACCACTGTATGGATCATTAATGTCATTCCATAATACCATGTGATTTGAGTAATTAATTAAATCTGTTAGTTTGCATAGGAGAATGTGTCTTCATCCATCATTTTCAGCCATCTGTTTCTCACTTCTTGACAATTTCTCCCTTGAAAAATAATCATGGCTGTTCTTTTGAATACCTATTATTTTCCATTCATTTGCATTGTTTTTTATTCATATTTGGAATAATTTGATTAATGGTCTCCTTCAGTGCTAGGAACAGGATTACTGAAGCTGTCTCGTCGACCTTAGTAAAAGAGAGCAGAAACAAAAGATGTGTTCCTGCTGACATTTCTTTCCAAGTGTATAACTGGATTTTTAATTTACATGGACTTAATATTTGAAATAACCTGGGGAAGCTCTTCATATGCAAACGTGGTCTTCTCAACAGTGAAAGCAAATAATGAAGGTTAAATACAGCCTTTAAGTTTATCTGTCTCTTAAGCCCATCTCCAGAAGATATTGCACAAAGCATCACTTTTCTACGAGGCATTTCAAACTTCTCTTTCTGTGTTAAGACAAACAAACAAAAAAACCAAGCCACAACAAAAAAAAAAAGCCCAACAAAAAAATCCCACAACCCCCCTCAAAAATTTATAAACTTTTAATATATTTTCTTAATTAAAATGTTTAACCTGGCTAAAAATATCTATTGCTCCCTGGGTGGATCAGCCCTTCAGTGGATCAGCATGTTTAGGGAGAAATATAGAAACCTGGAGACTGACTAGAAACACTGAAAGGGTCAGGAAGGATTTGGATGGAAAGGGAGCTTAGATAAATGATCTTAGTGTTCATGAGTGGCTCCCACCCTGTGTCTGTGCTTCTCGCTTTCACTCTTCCCTCTTGTAAGGCATCACTTGAAAAGGAGATTTTCAACAACTAAAGAGAAGTTTTTCTAGTTGTTGAGGTTGATAATAGAGGGAAGCCAAAGGAAATATTTTATGATCCTGGAGACTAAACGAATAAGGAAAATGAATTTCAATAGAAGCCAGGTAAGGAAAAACCCATTAGAATATAAAAGACTTGTTGGCTTGTCTTATGCTAAGTGTGTTCTGTGATCACTCTGATTACCCTTCCTTTCCTTTAAGTTGGTATTGCCGGATTGCATCTAAGTGAAAAATTGTATTTCCCAAATCAAATCCATCTATTTATTTCTCCACAGTTATCACTCTTCCAATTACTTTGCTCTTCGGTGGGTACTTTGGTGTAGTATAGCGCCAGGCTGGACATTGTCATTCTCAGTGGAGCAGCTGAGGAGGAGTGGTACAGCCTTATCTGATGTTCTGCTAGCAGAACTCGCAGTATGACACAGTACTGTTGATGGCACTGATGCTTTACGTACTTCTTGCCTGAAATGGTTCAGTGTAGCACAGTGTTTTTCTTGGACATTCTCACTGTTAGACCATTTGTTCTGGTGTCTCTTGAAAAAGTGTGGCACCAGGCTGCAGATGGGAGAGGTCACACCAAGCAGTAGAGCTGTTTTTTAGACAAAACCAGACAAGTACTGCATGCTGCTGAAATTCAGGAGTGTATGTACAGATGGCTGTATGGGAGAGTATGATTTGTTTTGTACATTGAAAGTAGATATAAATAAGAAATTGGTATTTTGCCATTTACTGATGAAGATTCCATCTTGTATTAGTCCTAATTGAAATGTGCTTTCCTCAGCAAGTGTTCTGGAGAGGGAGAAAAGTTGGATTTTCTTCATTGTACTCAATTTCATTAATAAACTGCGCAAACAAACCAAACAAACTAAAGGTACTAACATTCTACCCATTTGCTAGAGCAGCATGCCCACTCCAGAAGATAGCAAAACGAATCATCCACTCTACAGTCTGTGCACTAATTACTGTTACTGATGTCGACATTATTATTATAGTCATCTTCTGCAGCAGCTGCACTACCACTTTGCCTGTCCATCTGCTTCCTTGTTTTGATTACTGCAGTGTAAGTATCATCCTAGGAAGCATAAGAGAGGAGGAGACCCAGTCTTTTTAAAGCACAAGTCCTTTAATAGCAAGGAAGCTACTTGCCTTTTTTTTTTTCAGTCATCATTCTCTTTTTCCATTGGGGGTTTTTGTATTTTTCTCTTCACAGATAGCACAGCCTGCAGTTTTTCTAATTTTGTGTTATGATCTCAAACATGTGCTTTCCGGCTTTCTAATTACCTGCTACCATAATAATATTTAGTAGTGTTGTATCATGTTATATCCAAAAATGTAGTTTTAAAAACACTAGCTAATTAATTAAAGGATTCACAAAAACTCTCTGTTTAAAAAAAAAAAAGGGAAAAAACCCCCAAAAAACTAAACCTGACAGATGAAGAAACTGAGGTACAGAACTTAGAAAATTTTTAATACTGTGGTTCAGCAGGAAGACAGTGGCAACACCTGCATCTTTTCTACCCTTTGGTTTCTCCTGCAGAATTCCCTTTCAATTTTTTCCAGCATTAGATGTGGCCAAGAGTTAGATCACAGTTAGATCAGGCGTACATGAGTATCATGGAAGAATATGGAGATTAAACTCATACTGCACATTTTTTTCACTCCTTCCCTTTGCAGATCTAGATTTTGGTATTTTTCCTTTATCACAATATGAAATTAATGCAATTTTGAAAAGAAATCATGCACTCATAGTGCCTGCTACAAACTACTTCTTTTCATACTAGTGATGAACTGTAGATTCATTATTAATGTTTACATATTTAAATTACAGATTTAATTTTTTAAAAAATCTGTTAACTATTTAAAGGAGAAATAGGATTGAATGGATATTTTTCTGGGTCTTATGTAAGAAAAAAGGCTTTAGTGACTAGATTTTAGTTGAAGAGGACTGAAAGAATTCAAAACGCACTGAGTTCTGATTTCTAGTTTTGGGAAAAATGAATAGAGCTTTCATTGTATACATTGTTTAAAAGATAGGGTTGATGTCATAATGTTAAGGGTAAAAATTAAAATCAGATTTAAATAATGTAAATTTGATATTTTTGTTTACCTAATGACTAGTTATTTATACCACTTCTTTCAATTGCTTAATTCACCTTCAGAGAGCTAATAGGTTACTCCAGTTTATTCTGCTTTATTGCTTCTCTCTTTCAATGTGTAGTGACTAATCCTTCCTCGGCTGTTGTAATGCCTAAACTACAATTGACTTCAGTGTAAATCGCAGCAGAACATCTCTTTCTATGAAAGCCACCTTCCTAATTAGAGATAAGAGTCCCTCTTAGCCCCTTGTAAAAGAGTTGAAAATGATCTTTGATTCGCATCTGTTTTGGGTCCTTCACTCCTACATAGGCAACAGGAAGGAGTTCTGCAACGAGAAAAGCAGCCTGAAAAACAGCAAATCATTTTGTAGGGGGGATTTGGGGTGGTCAATAGAAAGGATGAGCTGGGATTTCTCTGCTGAGCAGAAAGGTACAGGCAGATCTGCCCTTGCTCGCCTTTGGATGTCCTGTTTGCAACCAAGGCACATCACAAACCCTGTCATTTACGTAAGCCTCTGGGTAAAAAAGTGAACTGAGAGTTGTAGGGAGTGTTATTATGTACTTTGTGGAGGGCTCTTATCATTGCTTCTGCTGATGAATGTTTGGTGAGTAAGCAGCCTTTTTTCCTGAGTTGTCAACACTGGCAGTATGAGGTGTTAACGATACAGAAAGAAATGTCCTCAGCATTACATAAGATAAAGAAAATAAATGGAAAATATGGATGTTTATTGACAGAGTATACTTATATTTCACCTTCTTATTTCTCTTTCCCGTCCAAACTTGTTAAAAAATGTTGCTGCTTTGAAATTATTCACATCTATCATCACATATTCACATTCAGTTGACCCAATTTAAAAATAATCCCAAGTGGAAAAAATTGAAAAATAATCTAATTATTGTCTTATGTGAATTCAGAAAATAGTATGGTTTTCACCAGTTATTGCAAGTATGTGATTTATTTTTCAGTATTTTTTGTAGAAACAGAATTGGATTACTTGCACATCATTTTTACTGAGATTTCTGTTCGTTGTTTAAGCAATAATGAGGCACTTTGTGAAGATCTAAACACTGTATGAGCAGATTTTTAGTTCCTGAAATATCAAAGACGCTCCTTGTTTCAGATCTACCAATTGCCCTGCTGAGTTCACTTGCAGGATTTTTGAGGACTCTTAAAGAGCCAAGAAGATCACACCAGTTTTAAGTCCCGATTCTCATTTTGAATGGATCTGTGTGCACAGACAGCCATACTAAAAGTACTTTGAATCTAATTCACATGGGAGGGTAAGAGCCTGTGCAATGGTTTTCTAATTTCACTACGATTTCTCTAGAACTTTAATTCCATTTCTCTGACAGAAGTGTGCAGCTGTGAAGAAAAGGGATGGTGTGGAGGTTGCATGGGTTAGTAGGTAATAATGACCTTTGTTCTTTTTCTCTTCTGGTTGGGTGATGTTTGTGCAAATTTCAGGTCAGTGATGACTGCAGATTATTAAAATCAGTTGGTTTTCAGTCAGCTTGCCATTGGAAAAGAAATACATTTACCAGAAGTGCCGCCTTTTATCATCATTCTTGTCAATCTTACCTGAACAGCTCTGGGCTGAGTGGACATGGTAACGAACTACCCTTTCATCCTTGGAGGGGATATGGAGTAGTCAAGGTGAAAGCATAGTTTGAATTGAAGCTGTACATAGTAAATCACTTCTCTGGGTATAAGAAAGCTGTCAAATCCCTGGGGTAGTTACTGGCTTTTGAATATTGAGTTCATTTATTTCCAGTTGATGCATATCTTGCAGGAATATGGAAGGATTAATTAATGTTTTAAGTAGTTTTGAAGATATAGGACACTATTTAATACCTAAGTATTTTTGTTCTTTACAAATTAGTTTTTCTGAGGAATCACTTAAGAATTCTAATATTCTATGAAATGCAGAATCTTAACTTTATTTTCTAGTCAAGAGGGTTTTTTAAAAATAAGCAAAACAGCTCTTGTTTCTTTTGTCACCTGCATAAAGAGACCTTTTTAAAATGTTGCACTACTGCTAGAAGTCTAGAAACTATTACACCTTGGATATAAACTGAACAACCTAGTGTAATGAAATTCTACGCCCCGCAGTAAAACAAAAAAATCAAGGTCATTTTTAAAATCACAGTGTCATTTATTGACATCTCTGCGCGTATAACGTATAATGTAAATAACATTAGAAATTCAAATTCGCTCTTAAGAAATTTAATCCTGACTACTTTTGGGATATAGAAAAGGGTTATTGCAAACACACTCAGAATTTGTCTTTTCTTTACTGATAAATTGCACTACTGAGGATGATGGCTTTTTGTTCACAGTCTAACATTTGGCAATTGTGTTGCTATAGAAATGGTGCAAATAGATTTCCTTATTTCTGTCCCATAAGATCTTGCCATTTGAAATTGTTAAATCATTTGCATTGTTGCTTTATTGGCAGAAAAATTATTTAGACTGTCCTTTAAATGTCTACTGTTTTTAGAGCAACATTCGCAAGTCCCGTATTTCTTATGGCGGAGCGTTTGATTACAGATAAAAAACACTGTATGTATTAGTATGCAAAGCCTGATTTCAGGAGCCTGCAGCAACTAGCTGCATGGTAATATTCACTATATTGTTTTACATTTCAAAGAGGCTTCACAATAAATATGTTTTTCACATTTTCTCAAAGTATCAAAATTTCTTCAGGGAAAAATAAGTTGGAAGTGGTTGTCATGAAGTGGGAGCCAGTTTAGAATCAGTGGGTCAGATTTATTATTTGAATGTTAAAATAGCTATTTTAGACACACACAAATATGATAATTCACAGATGGGAAATTATACTCATTAAGTTCTAAATTTACAGTGTGGAGGAAATAGAGACATTTATAAAAATAAATATATGTCCTTTCAGCATCTTCGTACATTCTTATCTGATACTGAAGAAGGGGGGTACTTTCATTCTCATTCCTTGAATTTGGATTTAATGTCAGATACTAAATAGTTATCTGAAAAACAGAGCTGAAGAGATTTAATTTCATTTCAGTAATAGCCAAGTTAATTAGTAGTTTGATATGGGTTTTCAAAATTAGGTAAGCTGATTTTATGTTTGTGGAGACTTGAAATCATTTTTCCAGGCTGCAGCATTAATATTATTGTATAGTACCAGTGAATACAGATCTTCTAATATCTTTCCTCCAATGGTACTGGTACTCAGCCCACTATTGTTCAGTGGTTTATTAACTTATTAGTAGCTGTTAGTGAAAATGGGTTATATTTCTTGAACTGGGAAAACAAATCATTTTCATGTGAGTGAGAAGGGGTTTAGCACATGAATCGTGTCAGTCTGTAGTTTTTGCTATAATCTTGCAAGCAGGCAACACTGAATCTAAATTTCAAATCTATGCAGTCAATGCATCAATCTGAGTAATAGTGTCGCTTCACACTATTAACAAGTCTGCTTATGTGCTGTAATACTGTGCACTAAAGGTAAAAGGACTACTGAAAAAGAATTAATAGACAGGTATAAATCCCCCCCATTCATTCCATACCAGTAAAAGTATACTGATCTAAGTCCTTTCCTTACCACCAGTCATGTAACACTGTCTTCTGACACTCAGCTTTGTATCAATGTAGGATTAATCATGAATGGCCCAGCTGAATGGGCAGGCCTAGGCAGTGGTGATAAGTGGTGCAAAGCAGGGGGTCAGGGGTGTACCCATGGACTCAATACAAGGTCCAGTCCTGTTTTAGGACCTTCATTAGTGATTCAGATCATGGGCCAGAGTGTACCCTCAGCAGGTTTACTGATGACACAAAAATGGGAGTAGTGGCTGATGCACCAGAGGGTTGTGCTGCCATCAAGAGGGACCTCAAGAGACTAGAGAAATGGTCTGACAGGAGCTTAAAGGAGTTCCTGGGACAGAGAGCAGGATGAACTAACACTGTCCAAATATCTCCTGGCACTGGCATTATGCAGTGTTATTAAGCTGCACCAGGAGAAGTTAAGGCTGGACATTTGGAAAAAAATTCTTCACAGGAAGAGTGACTTGGCATTGGAATGGGCTGCCCAGGGAGGTGGTGGAGTCACCATTTCTAGAGGTATTTAAAAAAACAGACTGGATGTGGCACTTAGTGCCATGGTTTAGTTGATAAGGTGGTGTTAGGTCATAGGGTGGACTTGATGATCTCAAAGGTCTTTTCCAACCTAGTTAGTTCTGTGATTCTGTGATTCTATTATACAATCTTAAATGTTTTATCTAAAACCAGCTCTGTTATGGCAAAGTTGCACAGTGTTACTGTTTGTGCCAAGTATTGACAATAGTGACTTTATAATAATAGTTGAAATGAAATATATAAACAAAATTATACAAAGTGAAAATATTTTTAGCGGATTGCTGATTATGGCCCTGCTTCAGCAAAGCACTTAAGCACATTTTTAATTTCACATAAACAAGATATACCATGGAAGTCAAACAAACTACCTCCATCTATTCTTTTAATAAGGATAAACTTTGCCCAGTTCACATACACAATAAAGTGAGCCCCACTGTTGAGATAATACATCGCCATTTGTGGTCTAGTCCGCTGGACATATTTTGTCTTATTTATGGATATAGTTTTCATGAGCAAGTAATTCCTGTGTGAACCAAATTTTTAAACAGTATGAAAAATGGTAAAATTACAGTGGCTGGGACCGAGTGCAATCTGGTTGTTACTTTTTTCTATTTCACTCTGTACAGATGCAAGTGGGTTACCTAGAAATAACATTTTTAAAAGTAGCTAAGTGCTTATAGTTCATACATCTTTCAAAAGAATCTTTCCATTCCCCTGGTTGTGGCCAGCTGTCCAGCAGGTCAGAATGACAGAGGATTGCCCTAGTTTATGTTACTGGGCAGTTGTTCAGTTCATTTTTGAAAACAAAGAATTAACAAGGGGAAGACAAATCTAAACTGTCTTGCATTGCCTAAGGATTTGCATAAGGAGCTACTAAATCATGTAAGTGCCTGCTCAGCTGTTCACTTTTGGGGAGTAATGTGGTCACTGGTCATGGGAATAACAGCAACAGTATTTTTAATTCACAGTTTGGGTTGGTAGATATTAGTTTATGTAAGTGTACTTTAGGCATAGAAGTATTTTCACAACATATTTTTATTAGAAAATAGCCAGTTCTGTGGCTGATCTTACTTTCCCACCATTTTGTAATGGTATAAAGTATGATTTATGTGCAGATTTTCTGTGCTGTGAGATCGAAATAAAGCTGCAAACAAGACAGTACCATTAATTCAAAAATGCCAAGGGAAATGGATCTGGTTTTGGGGGAAAGTTCTGTTTTGCCATTATAGTCCTACAATTGCTTGCAATTAATGCTCATAGATTTAATTTGGTTGTATTTCATGATGGAGAAAATATGTATATGCCAACCTGAATCTTGCCTATCATGAGTTTTAGATACCATCAATTACAGTTACGGTTCTTTTGTTGAAGAAAGAACATATCGCATGACAAGAGGAAATAGCATTTTATTTTATGCTAAAGTGAAATAATTTCCTTCTGGGAGGTTTTCAATTATGTATGGATGTTTTATGTAGGCTTTCTATGTATGCAGTATGCACCTGAAACAGCTTTGTGCTAGATAACAACACCTCTTAGTTTCCAAAGGTATATGTGTTCTCTGTGTTGTTAAACACATCCCCTGATGGGGGGAGGACAGCATGACAGAACGGTGACCTTTTTCCAGTGTTGTAGTTATGGAATAGGAAGCTGTTGGAAAATGATTGCTACAGAGCTGAAAAGATAATCGGATGCAGTTCATTACTCATCTTGTCAGCTGCTCCTGCTACAAGGGATTGTATCACAAGATGTTAATCTGCTTGTGACTAGATTTCAAAGCAAGCATTTTTATTTTGGAGGAGGTGTAAGTAACTTAACATCTTTCAATTTTATTTCATTTTCAGATGCAAGAGAAATGGAAAATTCCTGATTTAAAGTTCAGAATATTAATTGATAGAAATATTAGTACATCCTTGTGGGTTATTTTACAAATATATGATGATACATTGCTGAAAGCTCTTTAATTGCAGAAGTTGTTCTTTTTTGGCTAATTATGAGGTAGTGTATTCCTTGAATAGTGGAAGTTAGTCTGTTAGCACACTTCAGTGTGTTCTGCAAGACAACAGGTATTAGACACAAGACAGATTTGGACCAAAAAGAGTCCTATCTACACATTGAATCACTGATGTGGATGTACCCAGTGCTCTCATACATTGTCTACCAGTGAGGATATTTGGTATAAGTGCAGAGGAGTACTATATTCATTATTTAGAGATGGGACAATGACAAGAAGGTAATTTTAGCTAGCTGATTTTAGCTTTCTGAAAGTGAAAGGCCCAAAAGAGCAGTTACTTTCTTATATTGTGAGTTGCTGCTCACAATGCTGTATGTAAAGCATAGGGGAAGGCTTGTAAAATTTCCATTACATTAAGACAAGCCAGTAGATTTGCTGTGTACGTTTCAGGCAAGCAGAACTGCCTTTTCTTCTTCCAGCTTCATCCTGCCTATCTTTTTAAGTTGTTGAAGAAGCTGTCTGGTATAAGGGGCATTGCTTTAATTTCCTGCTAAAATATAGAAAAACACTCCTTTTGCTACCCTTTCTGTGTCATTTTGTAGTATTGATTATTGTCAAATGGAATTGCATGTTACATTTTAAATAGTTAAATTATAATACAGGCATAGTATAAATACAGGCGTAGTATAAATGCAGGCATTGATGTAATCCTTATTAGAATACATTATTTAAAAAACAGGCAGTGAGAGACTTAAATGTACTTTAAAAACTAATATATAGAATTAATGTGTAAGCAAAAGAAACTACCCATTTAAATAGAATAAATTGTTTCTGGATGCTTATGGTTGCATATGGCACTTTTTACTTCCTCAGGAGTATCTAATGCTAATGCCTTGCTGTATTCCAGTTTTGGTAGCTACAGTCCACCCACTTAAATACCCCCTGGTGTGTGTGTAGGCAACAGTATCCTCTAGGTCCTGCCACAAAATCTTACATGGGCTTCTCTGTGCTGTTAATCAGCAGCTATATTTCACCTCCAGAGAGACTGCATCTCAGCACTGGGCAAACTGAAATCTCCTATCATGTGTTATAGAAGCAACCAGCACTCTGTATATAGTGATTTTAGTTGGTTCAAAAACAGGGCATTTGTTTTTTTTCTCTAAACATTTTTGATTGAGTAGTCAGTCAGTATGAAATGTTACTTGAGTTTTCCATGTAGCTTTTCCCTTCCGTCTCTCCTCATGCATAATACAGTTGTCTAGCTGAGCCATGAGGCCCTTCTTCACTACAAAATTCTCATACAGTTAATGAATACCATTTGCTCAGGTCAGAAGACACAAGCTAATGAGCAGAGACTAATTGGTATGGCTTCAGCTACCTATGCAAATGTGTGCATGAGAATATATTGTATGTATGTCTAACTTTATATTATATATATAGAGATGCATGCAAAAGTTATATATTTCCACAACAACATTAAATGCCATCACACATATGTTACTGTTACTTTTCACCACGTTGAATCTGACAATTGAGATAGGAATGTTGATGTGGAGGGGTACATGCATGTTTGTTTTCTGGATGCTTGGATCGCTGTGTTTTCTGCTGAGACTGTGACAGAGATGTAGATGGTGATTACAGTAATGGGAAAAAAAAGTTGTTCGAAAGTGCTTTGTAAGTATTTTTCCACCTCTGTCAGATTATTTAGAATTTGAATGGAGTAACCATGCTCAGTAGGCAGCCATTATTCCAGGCTGGGATAGAGAATGTGAAAACTGATTAATTTATACTTGATGTGAAAGGCCATTTGTTTTATAGTAGTTTTCATGTTCTAAATTTGAAACTATGAAGTAAAGAATTAAGTAATTTCACATTTACACTATAGCAATAAATTTGCCAAAGAAAAGAGATTTTGAACAGTGAACCTTATGAATCATTTTCTGATATTCTAATTTTACTTTGCTCATTTATGGAAGTCAAGTACAATTTTACAGAAAATACAAACAGAGCTATAAAATAAATTACTTCAGTTTCTAAATCCATCATTGTCCTCAAGCACTCAAAAATGAGATTCCATAATCCCAGTTTATTTTAACATTCAGTATTAATTATTGTACATTTTATGAGTCCAACAGCATAAAAGATGTTCTCTCAATTCTTAACACATGACCTATAAACTTTATCCTTCTTTATCTTTAGAGATAAGGGTTAGTGTTGGATGAATTCCTCATCTAATTGCAGAGTTTGATGATAATCCTATTTTATATTATTACTTTTAGATGCATCAGTATACCTTTGGCTGATTTTCAGGTTTTATGCTAATTCTTAAGATGATTTTTTTTTTTTTAACTGAAACTTGAGGTTGAACTGGCAGTCTTTCAATGAATAGATTTTCAAGAGGAATACAGTGGTACCTGTTAATGAATGACATTTTAAACACCTACATTGCTTTGCCTGTTACTGCCACGGCAAGTGAAAAGGGGGCATTTTTTTTCCTTTATCATCTTAAGTAGTAATTAATTTTGGAGTAGCCAGACTTCTAAATTTAATATATTATCTCTGCCTTTTTGTGGTACTACTGGACAGTGCAGAAATTGAACTTTTTTTTTTTTTTCTTTTCTAATTATCGTTCCTGTAGTGATTTGGGAAAATTGGATAATGTAGCAGTAGGGTCAATGGATGGCATGTACGCTATGCAAGGAAGAGAACCATTCTGTTCAGAGTGATTTTCTCTTCCCATGGCAACACTGAACAGTCTTCCAAGTATCTAACAAGCAGGCAGGACAGGATACTCATCCTCATCTCTTGGAATTTTTTTCTATCTCAAACACACAGGGATCAAAATCATGCTTTAAGGCTTGACCATAAGTGTCAGATGCTGGAGGCAGTAGGGAAGCAGCCTGGCTCTCCCTGCCTGTCCTTTGGGCAACAGTGTGCTCCTGTGATGCCACTTCTGACTGCAAGCTCTGTTGGCACCAGGCAGTGAAGAGTCAGCTGTGAGGTTCACTGGAGCTGCTCTGTGTGCAACATGCAGTGAGTTTGGTCCCTGTTTGGAGTTTGCCAATGTGTGTGGTAATGGCAGTAATTAACTGCTGTGGTGTAGCCAGCACGAGAACTCCCATGGAATGGGAAGGTCACTGCAGTGCTAAGGGATTTTCTAACACATCTTCTGAGGTGTGCTGCTTCAGGCTGCACTCACACCCCTAGAGAGCTGGGAGCGTTTCTCTCAGACTTGGAGAAAAATATTTCATTCAAGACAAGACTGAAGCTTTTATTTTTATTTTCTCCAATACTTTTTCTAGCTCTAAACATGAGGGAAGCTTCTCAGATTTCACTTACTTTGTTTTTGTTCTCAGTGATTAAGAGCAGCTTTGACTGGAAGCATTTGCATTGTTTGAGATTCTTTGAAAAGAGTATGTTTTGAAACTTATATTCCTTCTGTTCCTTGCTCTCAGGATGGCCAGTCTGATATTTTGTACAAATTTTGGACTGCAGTAACCCAGACACTTTCCTCTCAGTTTCAGTCAGCAACAGACTGTAAGTATTCAGTGTAAATGATTTATGATGTGTTCTGTAATTATTTTGAATCTCTCTTTTAGTAAGCCCTTTGCTCGGTATCTCCTCTACCAGAACTACAGCAGTGGTTCACTCAGTACAAGGTCTGTGAGTTTAAAACTTGGGTGTTTGTAAGCAGACAGGATCCTCCTGAACTATGGTTGAATTTTCAAGAAGAGATATTTTCTGTTTCATTAAGTAGTTGTTACCTAACAACAAAACATGTTTTTCTCTCTGTATGTGGAGGTAAAAATGTTTAGAATGGTCCATTATACTTTCTAAAGCAACTGGGTTTGCCAAATTCAAAAATAGTCATTTGATTTGAGAGATAAATTCCTAGTCTTTTCTTTTTAAAATGAGATTGTAAAAATGAGATTTTAGCCGTTTTTTGGATACTCTTAAAAACAGGAGTTTGTCTTGTATAAATATAGATAAATAGCTGATGTTCTGACTATACACAATTTTCTGTACACATGTAATATGTAAATAGTAGATACAATCAAGGAATATTACATATGAATAATGTATTAACAGAAGACATTATGAGAACATGCTAATGCAGCATGCAGTTGGATCATAGGTGAGCTTGGTGCTTTATAAATATATTTCATGTTTGCGTACCATGTTTAAAATTAATCTTTTGCACATAGAGGTGAAGAGCATAAGATGTACATTTATCTTTGTGATCTCAGCTATTGCACTGGCCCTTCAAAATGTGGTCCTTCCAGTCTTTATAGCAGCAGTATAATTTTGAGAAACTAGCTGGTGGATTCATGTTCGATGGTTGCTAAGTAACTAGATGATCCCAAAAGAAAATGTATGCACTTGTGTTAAAACATTAATTTTACTGTTTGCCTTATGCATTGCTTTCAGAGCAGTATGTACATACCCTGAACCTCCTGTGTTCAAACTGAACACGTGCTACCTTTCCTCAGCACTCAGTTTTAAGATGGTAAAATTATGACATCAGTTAATGGGACCAACCAACATCAGAGAACTGAGGGAACTCTTTATGTTTTGTCAGCTGTACTTTGTCTAACAGCTATTCAGAACTATTTTGTTACTTACAGTTTTTAACCATGTAACATTTTATATAAACATTTATAAGGGGATTTCAATGTGAATGATGTTTTTATTTTGCTACAGCTGAGTTTTGGGGAGACAATGTTTACAGCAAGCAGATTTTTTCATTTAAGCGAGGCATCTGAGAATGTTCATTTTTAACATAAATTTCTGGTGACTGAATCCACTGACATCAGTCATAGGCGATGATACAGGTCAGAGGAAGACAAGATAACATCAGAAAAATAGTGTAAAAATAAGAATTCATGGCAGTTTAAAGGGTTTGATTTTAGATCATGATCTGCTTTTTTGAGGCTGGGACAGTCTTCATAAACATAGCTTGATGACCTAAAATAGCTCTGTGTTCGAAAATAAATGTGAATCCTCCAGTATTCAGAATTAGTATATATTTGAGTTGAAAGCGCAGGCTGGGTGAAATGGGGCAGATGTCTGGAACCTGAAAAACCTACAATGAAAGGAACAGTGTTAATCTCCTAATGTAATGAGAAATCTATAGAGTATGAGTGATGTTAGATCAAGATTAACAGTTGCTAAAGCAGTTGTACATTTGTTTCATTTCCTGTTACTTGTGGCAAGCCTTTCAAGGCTGAAAATAATGCAGCTTTTTCTGCTGACTTCGTCATTCTTTGACAAGTTTAGGAATTGCATGTTAACTGCCTTGTTTTAAGAAGTGTGCCTTAAAGTGTTTGCTTCCCTCATCACATTTCTGAAAGCTTTGGTTCATAGGAGTTATCTTTGTCTGTTTTCAATTGTTATCTTCATAGTTGCACAGCCACACACTTTTCCTTCATCAAGATATTGTTAGAAAAGCTCTAGATTTAGAGAGTTCCAATTACTCTTCAGCCTTAAAAGAGTGATAATAGTAATTAAGTTTGATATCAAACATTTATTATATAAAATAAGTTTTTCATGTCCAGTCTTCCAGATGTGGGTTTTATACTGGTGCTTTAGATCCATTTCCAAGTGCATACAATGTTATAGTTATGTCACTTTGAAATTAATTATAAATATTACATTATTAATATTAAACTTAGGATAACACTGTGTAACACTGATATAAATCCAAGGACAGAAGTTGTTTATATGAGTAAAAAAATTAGTTTGAACTTAGCATTGTATATTGCTTACTGCTTTATTTTGCAGCCTCTATGTTTTTGAAACAAGCATTTGAAGGAGAATACCCTAAATTATTGAGGCTTTATAATGACTTATGGAAACGCCTCCAACAATATAGTCAAAATATTCAGAGGAATTTTAACACAAGTGGAACTACTGATCTTTTTGCTGATCTACAACAAATGGAAGAAGATGCACAGGACATATTCATGCAAAAAAATGAAGATTACGAGTATGTATTAGGAACTACTTAAATTTATATTTATATATAAAATATAAATTTTTTCACCCTGTAAGAAAACAGCATTTTTTATAAACTTACTGTTACTCAAATTGTTACTGCGGGAAAATTTTGAAAGGTTTTTTTCCCCTTGCAGTTACTGCTCTAACGCTATTTTAGAGCTGTAGGCTTTTCATTAGGCTGTATATCTGACATTGTTGGGTTGTCTTGTCTCACAAAGTCTCTGGCTTTTGAAGGAATTCTATCTTTTTGTCTCTTTGGGTGAAAAAAAATAGCAGAATGGTGAAAATTCAGGTTTGTATGCATTGTGATTATAGCAGTAGCTTTTTCGTAATGACACTGCAATCATTTGAGTGTCACAAATGCTCAGTTGTTATGGTTCACCGTTTTTAGTTTATATATCATAGAATAAACAGGATCTAAGTGATATAAGAAAGATCAAACTGGAACAGGCTCGTTAAGTCTATTAGGACTTCTAGACTTACATAAGATAAAATGAATATTTTATATGAGAATTGTATTTACTTAAATATGTTCTTGAGCAGTCAGTAGGAGACTTAGAAGAATGTTTTTCATATGCATATGTTTAAAGAGCAGAAAGTAAAAACAGGTTCAGTATTGCGAAGGTTGTATATCTGGAAAGATTTAATACTATTGTGTATTTTAATTTAAAATGTGTTAACTTTTTCTTATATCCAAAGTCCAGAAAAGGCCTTGAAAGATTCATTGCAACAATATGAAGCTGCTTATCTGTCAAAATCCTTATCTCGACTGTTTGACCCCATCAATCTTGTCTTCCCTCCTGGAGGTCGGAATCCTCCCTCTTCTGACGAGCTTGACAGCATCATTAAAACTATAGCCAGGTATGCACATTGCAAAATGTAATACTCAACATGTATTTTTTCATAAGTTACAATTTTAGAAATGAGACTTCCCTAGCGCTAAAAGGTTGATTACTCTTTAATTATAAAGCAGGTTAGTGTAAAAATCAAGTCAGACTTTAGGATAGAATAGGATGGGATAAAATAGAATAGCACGCAATAGAAGAGAATATTTCAGTTGGAAGGGACCTACAACAATAAATCCAGTCCAAATGCATGAGCACTTCAAGTCTTGCCAAAAGCTAAAACATGTTAAGGACATTGTCCAAATGCCTCTTAAACACTGACAGGCTTGTGGCATCGACCACCTCTTTAAGAGCCCTGTTCCAGTGTTTGACCACTCTCTTGTTAAGGAAATGGTTCCTTAATGCTGACTTGGAACCTCCCCTCATGTAGCTTTGAACCATTCCCACATCTCTTCTGACTGGATCCCAGGGAGGAGTGCTCAGCACCTCCCTCTCCGCTTCCCCTGCTTAGGAAGCTCTAGATGGCAATGAGGTAGCCCCTCAGACTCCTTTTCTCCAAACTAGACAAGCCCAAATCCTTCACCATCCCTCACAGGACATTGTGTTAAGTCGTTTCACCAGATTTGTTGCCCTCCTCTGCACACATTCAGGTAACATCACATCCTTCTAAATTGTGGGACCTTGAACTGGACACAGTGTTCAAGGTGAGGCTGCACAAATGCTGATAACAGTGAGATAGGCACCTCTTTCTTATTACTGATAATAAAGAATACAATTTATTATTTATTTTCTGTATTTTGTTTTTCTGGAATAAATAAAATTTTAATATAAGTTTAAATGTTTAAGCTTATAAAAGATCAGAAAGAGAAACTTTACACATATCTGGTGTCTTAATTATTCTGACTGTCAAAGGGAAGGTGGTAGTTGCTTGGCTGCAAATGATAATACCTAGTGTGAATATTTTCATCGAGTAGAAGAGCAAGAAGCAAGATAATAGACAAAGATGACTATTCCAGGTAGAACTTGTAGAATGAGGTACTTAAATTACCAACAGTGAATTTTCCCTCAAGATTTTGGTAAGGACTACTCTGTTAACAAAGTCTGAAAAAAGATGGGCAGTATTCACAGTAAGTGTGTGTAAAATGTTAAATACTGACACAGTACTTGTGACTGGGAGTTACAGATGCTCAGAACATGTATGTTGGTGTGATGACTGATATTATTTTGATCCTTGCAAAAGAGAAAGGAAAACAAAGTGAAAATTATGAAATTTGAGCTGAGTTTTCCAGAGTGGCCTTTAGCTAATGGTGTTTGGGGCCCTGGAGAGTTCTTAGAGAAGGTTATTCTAGGTTGGGGTGCCTAATGATTCTCCAGCTCTTGAGAGAGGTTAATCTCACCACTAGCAACATGAGGTTCTTGTGCTTGTCTCTCTTCAGCAGAGTAGTTTTGAATGCAGCCCCAGCCAGTGGAGATCTGGGGACATTCATGAACAAAAAATACTGGAAGTGATTTAAGAAGTCTTTTCCTTCTTCGTTTGTTCCCTGACATTCCTTTGGGGCCTCTTTTACAATAAAAGATTGCGTAAAACACAGCTTATTAGTTGTGTCAAGCTAAGGCATCCCCTGGGTATTTCTGCACAGCTCATGTAATTCCAGAGTTGAATGACTGTGTGTTCACCTGTAATGTTTGAAGGCTGCTGCCAGAGCTTGAATGTAGTTAATTGCTGTCAATATTTTTGAATGGCTTACTAATAATGATTTCATACTGAAGTGTCATTCCTAAACTTTGCTCATTTTCACTAGAATAGGAACACGGAACATAAAATTCCCAAATGACTTGTTATATTGTAAACTGAATTACGGTGCGTGGAAAGACTTGGTTGTATGTGTTACTCTCTCTAAACTGACGTGCCACGTAACTATGTATTCGTAGTTAATTCTTTATCGATTCAATACAGCACTGTTTAGTTGTTAATTAAGATTTGTAATCTTTGCTTCCAGTGAGCTAAATGTGGCTGCTGTTGATCCAGACCTGAGTTTAGCTGTGGCCAAAAATGTGGCGAAGACCATTCAGCTTTACAGTGTAAAGTCTGAGCAGCTTGTAAGTAATTTTAAATTTGTAAAAACTAATGTTTTTCATGTACAATATTCTGGCTTTTGTAGATTTAGAACATAACAGTAAAGCAATCTAGATAGGCAAAACCTTCCAATTAGCTTTCCATTGTATTTATGAACATATGCAGTTAAATTCTGCCTTCAGACAAATTCAGTCTATTGATAGCAGTAAAATTTATCTGTATAACTCCAAATAGAATTTGCCGTATTAATTTTAAAAAGCAAAATTGTAGCTGTCATTAAGTATAACCAAGACAGTTTAGTTCAGTTTTTTTATTAAGCAATATTTGATACTTCGTCGGTTACATGATACAGCATTTTTATGGTATTAAAATCTGGACTATTCAAATCAAATTTTTCACTACTTGCAAGAAATGTAGGGTATTTTTTCCCATATATTTATTATTTACCATGTATTTAACTGACCTTTGAGTTCTTTGCATTTGTCATATGTTTTCAGTCATTTACTATGCAGTAGTATCTAATGTTAAAGAGAATAGAAGGAGGATCCCCAAGGCCTTATTCTTTGGGTAAGAGACACGAAAAAGCCTATGGATCATACAGTGGATATTGTCATCATACAGAAAAAAAATTCAGATAAACAATTTTCTCATAAGGACTGTTGCTGAAATTATAATGGTTTTCTTATGAAGAGTTGAAAATTAATTTTTGCAATATGCAGACCCACCAGAAATGACTAACTACTTGTATTTGTAAACAAGATTTTCACTTCATAAACAACATTAATTCTGACAGCAGACTCGGACTCCAGTAACATTCTTTTACTATGTTTTATTTAAAGACAGATACTTGCTAATATTTTTTGTACCAATTGGCTACAAAACATTGCAGCAATTAAGTTAGTATGGTTTCTGCTTACCTTTTACACATCTGCTGTCTCTGAATAGCTTTGAAAAAATTGAAATTCGGTAATACATACTTTGTTTACCTTGTCTGTTGAATGAGTTGTCTTAGAAGTTTGCAAACTGGGTGTACGTAGGTGAAGCAGTCATGAAGGCCATAAAGAATATTTTAAATTTAAAAATAAAAACATATGTTAGGATTATTTTGTTAGCTCTTTAAACATAGTGCTTAAGTTGGGTCTGCTTTTAAAGATACCAAATCACGGCTTCTTATTTTCAGAGTGAAATTTGCTTATTACAGGAATGAGGACTTTTAGTAGGTTGTGAGAGTCATCATAGGTAAAAAAAATACATTGTTGTCTATATGTCATGTAGTGTCAAATAGTGGCATTCAACTGGAAAAAAAAAAAAAAAAAAAAACCTATCAGCTGTAACTGTGAAAGTACCAGGATTGTGCTCATCATCTCTGTTAGAGTTTGATTCCAGACGGTGGATTCTTTGGAAATGATCATAATTTTGTGATCAGACAGCTGGCAAATTCTTAAGAAATCCCGAAAAAAAAAAAAATATATAGAAATAAGCTGGTAAGTATATGATTTGTGGCTTTGTATTAGCTAACCTTAAAGTAAAAGAAGGTAGAAGGAAAGAGAGAATGTGAGCCCTTGAACTTGAATTTGACAACTGAAAATACAAACCTGAAACATTGAAAAGCTAAGTGGTGGGATTAGTCAAGCTGAATGATGAACATGGATGTCCTTCAAGCACATAGCTACGAATTGTAAAATAATATCAAGAGTATTGCACAGCTACTTTTTTTTAAACATTTTTCTTTCCTTGCTGGTACACATGTTACAAATTTAAAAACCAGAAGTGCTCAACACAGTTGCCAAGACATAGGTGTAAGTGCCATCTTTGAAGTGCTGAAATACCATTCCCAGCCTCCAGCTGCCTCTCCAGCAGGGCATGGCTCTCCCACTTGTCCTGCGCCATGCTTGCCAGCCCTCTGGATATAATCTGGAACAATTTAGCCTTTTTTTGGTGCCTATTTTTGGCAGACAGATTGAGCCTGAAATGTGCACCATGTGTTGAACAGGAGCTATGTCAGACAGCTCTGTTTCATTATGTTTTAGTGGTGTAGCCAAGAATGCAATCTTAATTCAATCTTGCAATCCAGCCTCCAACAATAGCTTTCTAAAGCTGAGAAGGGGACTATGTAACATATCCGCTCAGATGCTTCATGTCTGATAACTGTAGTAGAGCAGGGCTAGAGATGGAAATTTAATTTCCTGAAGGAATTTGAAATTGAGTTCTCTTCCAAATTAAAAGTAAACAAAAGCATCTCAGAATTCTCAGTGAAGGAAGATGGGGGGCAGGAGACTTTAAAAAGTAATTAAAAATGTTTTTTTTTTTTTTAATGTTGTAATATTGCAGGTGATTTGAAAGGGGAAAAACTGAAATGTACAGTTCTAAAAATGTTGAGGCATTCTGATGTCAGGGTTTTTATTTACTCAGGTTCCCAAAATAAGGAATTGCAATTCATTGAGATTTCATCGCTGTTTCTCCAGGTATCTTTTAAATAGACAAATAACAAGAAAAGTATTACTCAAGTTTCAAAGGTTTTACCTTTGAGCAACAGGACCATCTCTTAGTCTGTATATACAGTACTAAAGCAAGGGTGACTAAGAAAAAATGGCCTCTTCCTGTAAATTCAAAATATTTGTTTGTGTTACTTGTGGCTTTATACCCTTTTCAGCTTTCCCCATATCAAGAACTCATTCTTGATGCACCTGAGCCCTGTTCTTGTATTAACAGGTTCAGAGAACATAATAAATAATCTCTGGAAGCAGTATGTAGATACATTCTGCAGTTGGGTCAATCTTTAGTCAACCCTTTGCTAATGCTTGATGTACTTGGTGTATGCCATGAAGCGTTCAGAATTATTGTCCTAATTTCACTCAGTGTAGTGTTCTTACTATACAGATGTTCTTACTATACAGAGTTTGGAGGGATAATTATACATTGTACTAGATTTAAAAAATACTTCTGTTAATTTACGAGTATTAGCTTTCATCTTCACCACCCATCCTGTGTTTTGTGGTGCTGAGAAAGGGTGCTTGGTATATTTTCTAAGTGCCATTATAATTTTGTTTCTTCTTGTTCATGTTTTCCTTAAAACAGATAGGCCAGACATCTTCCTAATGATTACAGACAGCACCAGATTTCTGTTTAGTCACTATTTCCACATCCTTCTCATTCCAGATTGGAAAAGATATTAACAAATCTGATCATCATGTTTTGGATAAGAATAAAATTTTTGTCTTCTACATTTGCATCTTGTAATCCAGTGCATAAATTTTAACAAAACGTCTGCTTACTGAGCCAGATTTTGTTCACTGGCCACTTTTTCTTGCAAGTGAGGTAGCCTAAATGAAAAAGAACACTAACTTTTCTCCTCTATTCAGTTCCAGAGGAGTCATCTGGACTCCTCATTTAAGGTAAATCACCTATTTTGTTTGACACATACAACATGTACTCTTGTTTAACTGGCTACATCAGGAAAATTAGCTCTTTCATCAAATACTTACAATAAGTGCAGTGAAGGGAAGAGATTTGTGAGAAGGCAATAAGTTGCATTTCCTGAAAATAAAAAAAGAGTTGAGTAATTTGGGGTTTTCATGAGAATCCATGCTCAATAACAAAAGATAGAAGCTTATGAATCTGCTTCCTGGAGAAATTTTTACCCAATTGTTTAACTGAGAGTTGAGCTGTGTAAAAGAGAGCTTATATCTCACCAACATCTTTATTAAATGCCTTTGACATGGCAGCAATAATTGGGTGGCAGGATCCTCTAATGCAGTGGTCTCTGAGATTTTTGGTTATGCATCCCTGCCAGTATAAAC
This sequence comes from Dasyornis broadbenti, assembly GCA_013397935.1. Classification (NCBI taxonomy): domain Eukaryota; kingdom Metazoa; phylum Chordata; class Aves; order Passeriformes; family Dasyornithidae; genus Dasyornis; species Dasyornis broadbenti. The sequence goes on from VZRN01011464.1 coordinate 2,275,654, forward strand.
TTCTTGAGCATGCACCCTCATTATCTGTATACTTGTTTATTTATAACTTTTATACGTGTACTGTTGAAGTTCTGATATTTTTGTCATGCACTCCACTGGATTGTCTTGCCTAATTCTCATGGTGCATGTGCCCCACTTCAAAAACCACTGCTCTAGAGTAATACTCTGTAGTAATCTTCCATAATAAGGGAACAGACTTTGTCTGTTAATTTTTGGAAAAGATGCCTTGTTGATTGCAGTCTTTTGAATTCATGTTTGATTTTGTTAATATACTAGTTTAAATTAGATTTCTCATTTATTTATAGAAAAGTGAAAAGGATGGTAGCCTGTTGGTTGAAAGTAAAACAAACCAGTGTTTTCCCAGTTGACTACCTGTAATGTTGTCATTTACTGAGCTGAGTTTTCAATGTACTTGAAATGTTGTGGTTTCTCTTTTAATTAAAAACATCTTTGCTGCAACTTTGCAATCACTGTATTTTTGTCTGCTGTTGATAGAAAAGTCGTGAAACATTGAGGGTTAAAAGCTCTGGAAGTTTACAAGATACATAATTTTGCCAACAAGCAGAAAAATAAATTGCAATATCCACTGTCCATACAGAGACTGAGGATGGAAGCACCCTATTTGGTCCTCTAGCCTCTTCCCTCCCAGCACGGGACTGTTTGAAACAATATTTATTATTGGGGCTTTTGTTGCATTCTTTTTGGTTTTAGAGTGATGATTTCATTTACCTGAATAAGTACTGCATGTTCTCTTACTTTTGTGCTGTTTCTGTTCAGCTTGTCATGTGGGTGGATTGAAATACACTAACACACCCACCAAGTGCACATAGATGAAATGTGTTGTGTTGTGAACACGAAAATGCAGTTGTTTAGAGAAGGTGTGATTTTCTTACTTTGTGAACCTAGAGACCTCTACCAGTTTCCTCCCTAGAGTTACAATCATCCTGTCAGACTATATTCATTAGTTTTGATCAGAGTCCCAGAACAATCCTTCCTGCCTTGTCTGGTGGAGGCTGTGTCTTGCTGACTCCTCCCACCATAGACCATCACTAGAGACATCATCAGAGACAATGTTATCTTTTGGCCAATAAACAAGCAAAGAGTCATTTGCAGAGGCAGGATTGTAAAAATCAGGTTGTCTACTTGCTTTTCAGAGGAGGTGGGGGCGATTATGCTGGCAAATTCTGGTGAATTAAACTATGTTAAAAACATTTCTATATGAGGATATGAAATGGTGTGCTTACATGATTTAGACAGATACAAACTCACTTTACTGTGTTGCTAGATGGCAGAGCACATTTTAGCTCCACTCCAGTCCATGCTGACTGGCTCAGCTGTGGCACCTTGCTGAACACAACACTCACTCAGCCTGGAGCACAAGCACAGAAAGTTTGCAGAAAGTCTGCGTGAAGTACAGACAAAGCAAGAACCTGTATGGCCACACTACTCTAGGCAGATTTTTTTGTAAGGTTAGGGTAGAAAAGGCTAAAATCAGTGGGAGCTGTGATTGCCTATAATTGGAGTGTTTCCTAAATATGGAATATTGTATTTTATGGATAGTGGGTTTGTCTTAAAAAAAGGATCCTTCCAGCAGACAAGAGGCTGCAGGCAGATGATATAATGGAGATCTTTCCCGCTGTCAGACTTGTAAGCAGTCAAAGAGAGGAAGCCCTCAAAAGGTGGAGATGGAGAGTGGGTGTAGTGAGGGAGGAAGGAAGCAGAGAATTTGAATAATTTTTTTTATTCTCTTAACTCAGTGTGGTTGAACTGATGCCATAGCTGATGAATGAGGCAGAGGTCCGAAATACAGGCTGAGGGCACTGCTCTGGGAGATCTACTGACCTTTGCCCTCAGTTGCTAACCTGTCCTTTACAGCTCATGGTAAAGGCTTGGCTTCTCATCAGAATTTTAGCCAGGGCAATGGTTGTGGCATTTGTGATTGTCATGTTTGCTGCTTGGAAATTTTTAAGCACTGTGCAGAGAGCACAGTCCTTCCTGGCACTTTGAAGGATTCTTCCCTGACCTTCGTAAGAAAACGTAAGACAGTGCTTGGTGTATTTTACATATTTCAAAGTAAAAATGCTAAAGACCCAGTAATAGAAGCAAATTTTGAGATTAAAGAGAATACGTAAGTGTCTCAAAAATCAGAGTCCCTGCACCAGGGTTCAAATAGTTGTCACATATTCTCAAAGGGCAGGACATTGAATCACTTATTGGTGATCTCTACTGCTGGACATGCCAAGAGACAAAACGAGAGAGAATTTATTATTCTGATCGCAAAAGTGATGGATGACCATACACTTCAGACATGAGAAAATCTGTGTGGATTTTCCTGGGAAAATGACATTTTAAGATTCTGGATTGTTTTGAGGAAAAAGTCACTGTCAGCTGATATCTGTGATATAGAGTAGGCAGCCTATTTCTCACTATCCTGGATTCTAGTAGTATATTGAGATTTATTTACATTTACTTAAGTAAATATTTGAGTTACATAATATTATGCATGGTTCTAGAATGTGCATCAGTTGCAGAGCACTAAAGCAGTAATATGAGCAATAATATGTTGGCTCAAAAAGTTTCCTGGGAAGTAACTAGGAAGCTTTGATTTAGCCTGATCCTTGTTTTTGAATGCAGTGGTGAAACTGGATTTCAGATGTTGTAAAACAGTTCTGAATATTTGACTGGCTTAATGTTTAAATGTAAAGTGACTCTAACATAAAAATTCCGTGATTAGAATTAGTATACATTATTTCTAAACTTCTGAGGTTTTACTGAGATCTGCTTTTCAATTAACTGGTACTAGATTGTGTAACTAGTAGAATGTTATTGTACAGTATTATTATCTATCATAATGATGAGAAGCATGTGCTTGATGACAGATTTTTTTTTTTTTTTTAGTGCATTATTACTTAAGAAAGTAAATGCCAAAAAAGAGTGTAAGTAGAAAAATGTAACAATTCATTGTTGCGTCAACCACTTCTTCAGAGGTAAACACTATACACATATATGTCCCAATCACTGTCTGCTTGTCCCCAGATGGCCTGGGTTTGCTTTTCAAAGAGAGTATGGGTGTGGAAAATAAGTAGCTGTCCTCAGAACAGTAAATGTAAGTAAGCAAATGAGCTTCGTCTCCTCTGTGTGAAGGCAAATTTGTATCATCGAGGCTGTGCTGATTAGTGTTGGCCTCACTTCCTGGATCAGCAAGATGTGTTTGCTTCTGCTGCAGAAAGGCTGTGTACTGAATTGCTCCACACTGTCACCCTGGTGTTTATGTTAATGTTTGCCTCTCTCGCTTCAGAGTGTGAGGTCAGAAAGGGTTTGTGACTGACACTCAGGACTTCATTTCCATCCCAGCTGTGAACATCTCTCTGAGATGAGAGGGTTACAGTGATGTCTGTACGAGTGAGCAGAAGGTGCCTGGAAACACCCCTGGGCCCTGTGGCCATTGGGGCCACGCAGTGCCTTCCAGCTGGGGAGGGCCCCCCTTCCCCAAAGCAGTGCCTGGCTGCCAAAGCCCTTCTGGCAATAGACTCTGCAGTATTGCCTCTCCTGAGCTGCGGCTGGAGATTGGGGAAAGTGGCTGTTGGCCCAGGCCAAGAACTTGCTAATGAGTGTTCTATCAGCTTAGTGGTATAGTTCCTGGGACCTTTCCTGGCACTCTTTAATTTACATCTATGGGTGTAGGCAATATGTGACTGAGACTGAACAAAAGCGAGCTGCAAAATCTGTTCAAGAGGAAGCTTAAAATGCTGACAGATTGGAGTAATTTTTTTCTTGCATCTGGAATTCATACTTCCTCCTGCTGTAAATAAATCTCTAAGGCAAAAGTTAGGAGATATGATTTCTTCTGTAGTAATATTGCTTTTAGTCTGAAGATTTTCTTACATTGCCAGAGCTTCAAAATATATGCTTTCCAAAACATGTTTTTCTATCTGCAATGCTTGCCAGCTGTACTTGACTTATTTTCATATAGCATTTGGTGTTTCTACAAGTTTTAGACCTTGAAAAGAGTACAGTTGTCTGTGGCATTGTGGCTCATTGGCAACTCCAAGTACTGCTGGATGGGTGCAAGAAAACTCTTGGATATTAACTGTTCAGTGTTCAACCCATTCTTCAAGTAGTCAGGTATTTCTTTAAGCCAACTCAGATGACACCTTTTTGCATGCCAGTGCAACCAAGCCCTTCTGTAATTTAATATTCTATTTTTAGTGAATGTAATGGATGGAGATACAGGCTGAAGAATATCTATCTATCTGTCATGTTCAGATATTTTTAGAGCACTGATCTTTGTAATGCTGATCAGCACCAAATGTATTACATAAGATTAGCATCAAAATATATACAATGGGAAGTCAGCTCTGCTGCAGTTGTTCTTAAATTATTTTTAGTATTGCCCACAAAACTTGTATAGCTCAGTGCATTGCCCTGCCATTGTGCTCTGTCTCTATAGGAATAATTTAAAAAGATTAATTTTATCTTTTCTCAGACCTTTTCAATCCCAGGTCTCCTTCCTGAGGCTTCAAATAAGATAGTCAGTGATGCACATTATGAAGATTTTAATAAATGCCCACTTTCCACCAGGACTGAAACTGAAACAATTTATCTCTCATTGTCCTTCAATCCAATTTATAGTTGAACGTGTGATTTGCAGGTGCAAGATTGCAAATTTGATTTTACTTATATCCCTAGCTAGTGTTGTGTTCTTTATTGACTCTGGGGTGGCTCCATCTTTTGCAGTTACCCATAATGATATTTTGAATTTTCAAATTTTAGTGGATACTCAGAATTAATATCTTCTTATTAAATTTATCTGTTTCACTAGCTAACCATTTAGAATGGGTTGGAGTAGATTATTTGCGAGAGTTTTTGAGTTTAGAGGCAGACTGTAAGAAAACACACCATATTCTTCTCACACCACTCCAGAAAATGTATTTCTGTGTTTCAGATTTTCTGAAAAAAGCTGATACTTTCCTTTGAGTGTTTAAAAAAAATAGTTTGTAATTACTGAGGTTTAAAATAGATCTCAACTTTCTGCATATCCATTCCATCATCATAATTATTTGAAGCAGATGAGTGTTGATTTTTTTTTCATTATTTCTTTCTCAGTGAGTTTATGGTGCATCTGATATATTATAGTCAATAGAAAAAAGTTTGTTGTTTGTTCTTGGTGAAGTAGTTTTGAAAGTGTAATGCTGTCATGCCATGGCTTTACAGATCTTCCAGGATCTCTCTTCCTGAGAATGCAATTAAATGTGCTCTGATCTTGGTTTATATTACTACTGTTAAAAACAATCTCTACTTTATTAATGCATGTCCTTGGTGGCTTGTAAACATTGTTGCAATAAAGAGAATGAGGAGAGAAAAGGCTAGAGTACCAGGTGGAATAAAAACCCAACAATTAATTCAGTTTAAAACGCTGAGCTGAGAAAGAGACAGAGTCTTTACAAGGAGTTTTTGGAACATCATTTGTAGAAGAGAAAGTGTCTGTCATGCTTGATCAGGGCAATGAAGATTTAAATAAGCTCTTTTCAGGGGGTTATTTAGATGATAAGCAATACGAATGGTATATTTTTGTCTAGAATCTAAAAGGCTAAGTGTATTACAGCTGATCCAGAGACTATATTGGAACATCTCGGCTTAATTAGTGAAATTATGAAAAGTAGAAGTGCAAAGGAGGATGGGATTTAAAAGGTTAAATATTACAATGAGAAAACACTTGGATGAGAAGGATTGATCCTTAGTTTTCTCTGAGTATTCATGGAGATGGGTTTTTTTTTCTGAACCTTTCAGTCTGTCCTTAGTGGTTGACTAGGAAAAGGCAGAGAGGGGCTGGACTAAACAAGTTCTCCATTGATTTTGCCCCAGTCTGTCTAGTGGTGAAACATATCTGTAACATATTGCAAGAAAAAAAGTATTGGTACAGGATGGCTGTAATTCTGGTTTCTTTTAGGGAAATGAAAAAAATAAAGACCTCATTTATGGAGGAAAACATTCATTGAGTTGGCATAAGTCATATATATTTCAAGGAAAAAGTGTACCTTACACTACCCAAAATCATTGTTTGGCCCAGTTAATTTATACAAGTTCCTCAAGTGAAATATGCTGGAGTAGCAAGAAAATTATGTGAGCTGCATCTCTGTTAAGATGTTTACTGATGTTTATTGACATAACTGTATGGTTTGGGGTAGCTGTGTTGGTTCTTTTCCCACCCATTCTCTTATCTGACATAGTTAAATTCAACTAGCTGAATAATTCAATCAAGTAGGAGAGAGCAGGGTGGAGAGGGAGAAAGACTTCCTGGAACCAAATTCTTCCAGTGAAGGGATAAAAATGCACTGGAATTCTGGCATCAAACTTAAACCCCAGCAAATTTATAAGACCTCTGATGGTTTTGAATTGAAAAGCATGATGAATCCTTATTGTAATGATATAAAGTTAATTTCTGATTGCCTTTTTTATTATGTTATCTTATAAGAATTAATCCATGTCTCTTATTAGATGGTGTTATATTGAATTGTAAGCTTTCATTTGTGGATGAATCACTATTCAGGACATATTCCAACAACAAGATTTGTCTGACAGTTCCAGAGAAATGTATCTCGTCCTCCTGTCTAAATGTCGAATATTGTGAACTCCGGAGGGAAATATGAAATCTAATAAGCTCACAAATTGTCAGGAATAGTAGGGAAATGACACCTCAGGAAAGGTTTATGTAAATAATGGGTCAGTAACAATGGTGTAAGTAATGTGAAAGATTATATTTTCCCCACTTCTTTTTTGAGATACATGAATTAATTGTATTATACCAGTACCTTGAAGACATGGTATTACTGTCAATGAAAAGCTTGTATCCATGCTATTTAAATGAGAGAACCCAAAAATATGAATTCAATGTTTGGCACATTAAAAGAATTCATTAATAGGTATTTAAATAGAATATGTGGGAGGCTATTATATAATAAAATAATTTCAGAATAATTACTATTTCGCTGTACAGTAATAAAAGCTAAAGATGGCAGTAGGTCTAATTTAAAAATAATCAAAAGTCAGGTAAGGTTTTGTAATGTGTTTCTTTGATGGAAAGATGAGAAGAGCTTTGTTGAAACAGTCATTAGGAAGCTACTTATATTGGTTAGAGAATACTTAGAAATATCTATCTGATAAATCACTTTAGAAAGCATTTAAACTTTTAAAACTGGAATTAAAAATCTGGAGGAGAGAGTTACATTAAATAACTTCATAAAGGATTTTCTTTTTTCTCATGTTGTCTTTTGCTGGTTAGATCGTGACTCACATAACAAATGTGTGATTTTTTTTTTTTTT
>VZRN01011464.1:2283006-2331299 GCA_013397935.1 Dasyornis broadbenti
TTTTTAAAGATATACTGCCTAAACTCCAGAAAAAATCATCCAAGCATAAAAGTCAGATTTTGGGAGTACTATGTGTTCATTTTATCTTTCTGGGAAATTAGTTAAAAGACTTCTTTAGATCTAGTATGTTATTTTGCTAGTATGTAGGAAAAGAACATGATTGCACAATCCTTACAGTATTTCGTTATAGTAAGCTCTAAGTTATTTCTTACCAAATTAAATTCTATTATTCAAAAAAGAACTTGGTTAAATGTATGTTGATATAGATATAGATATATGGTAAAGGATTTGGATTTTTTCAGTTTTGGAACAGCTCTAATGAGAGTTGGACCATGAAAAGTTCAATTATAAACTTGTGCAGGGTAGTATAATATTCTAATCTCAGTTAACACCTGGACTTGATACTAAAAGAGGCAGATGGCAATTAAATAACTTGATTGTATATTTTATGTATAGGTGAACATCACCCTATCATGTTGAAGCTCTCATGTGTCTTGGGGATGGATGTTTGCTCTTCACCTCTGGAGGGGCATTCTCAGTAGTTGGTTGAAACCAGGAGCTAATGGCATTACATATAAGATATGATTAATCATTCAGTCATTTATTTGGCAAGCATGAAAATTTCAATAAACTGTTACAGGCAGAGGTATGAGGATCAACACACATTGTCCTTGAAATCCTCCTCAGACTTGATCTGGCTGGATAATACAAGGGGCATAGTTTTCTGTAGTTGGGAAATTATTCTAAGTGTTTCAGGTTTAGGATTCTCTGAGATTCCTTACAGGAACTGGTTTTATAAGTGCTTTCTGATAGCAGAGTTGTTTTAAAGCAGCTCATTATTTAAGTACCATGAACCATTACTCACTTTTGATTACTTGTACAGTGCTTTTCTTCTCAGATGATTCAAAGACTTGGAGATAAATCCTGTCTTTTCTGTTACGGAAAGACCATTTGCTGTTTTTCTTCCATTTCTTTGGCTTTTGAAAATATTAAGGAAGAAACACCAAAACAAAGCAGAAAATACCCCTGAGGAAATGGTTCAATGATTGCTGCTTCTTCTAACGTGAATAGTGTGAGCATGATGTTCAGTCTATTTTCCTGGTCAAGGACTTAACTGTCTCTTCAGATTTTTCTTTCCAAAATAATGATTGCATTTTCTGTAAGATTTGTAATTTCTTCGCCATAGAACTCCTTTCCTATATTCCTAGAATATTAAATTTTCATTTTTCTGAGGAAGCTAAACAAAAAAAAAAAGATATTCTGGAAGCTACAAGAATGTCCTGAAGGTGCAATATGCATGTTATTATGTACATTTTAAATTATTGCCTGAACTCACAGCTTATTCCTTTCCTCATGTCTTGAAATATTTCTTCTTTGCAAAATTAGAAGCTGCTCCAAGAACATTAATTCTTACTTATGATTTATTTTTAAATTTTAGCTAATTTTTTAAAGCAGAACATTCCTATTAATTTATCGTCAAGTCAGTCAAGGACCTTATTTCCACTGATGCATTCATTCAAATCCTACACTTTGAACCTCTAAATTATGTCTCTTCTCTTTGCAGATTATCCTCTAAGTAGCTAATATATTAAGTGGAATAGCTAATGGAGTTCAGATTCTGCTGTATTTTTCTGCTAAATGGTGCTTTTTTACAACAGGAAGCAAACTGATTCTACTAAACCTTTGTGGGTTTTAGGTGGAAAGAGATTGTAAAAGCTCCCTTCTGCAGTATGGAAAACATTAAACCTAATAGTAAATCATCCCAATTATTTGTAGTTTATGGGAGAAATCCCAGGGCCAAGGCCTATTGACTCAGAAACTCTAAATGGATTCTGTGCTGTATAAGTTGCTATGATCAGGCAGGAGGCCAAGTACCAGATGGATTGATTGCCTTCTGCCAGAGGTATGGCAACATCAGCTGCCTCTATTAGGAATGTATTTATTGTTGAAAATGTCAGCTTGACAACTGGAGTTCAGTTTGTGCTATCAAAACACTCTTTAGTCTCGTGATCCTGGAGTTAGATTGAATGATTTGTTGAGAAGCACTGCCTTAGTCTTATTTTAGGATCTTCTCCATACTCCTAAATTATGATGATGTTTCCTGCTCTAACAAACATGGATTTGCTGAGGCTGTTTCAGAGAAATCAAATAAATGGAGCTTTCCAAAACTGTCAATAAGGATGCACAGGAGATCTTAGTTACTGAGTGTGAAACTGAGGTTTTTCACAAGATATGTAGTCTTATGGAGGGAATAGTAGCAACCAGCTCACAAATCAGTGTCATTTCTGAGCTGCCACCTGTTGAAAGAGGGGAGTGTTAGTCACTTTGAAGCACTAAAAAAAATTACAGGAAAAAATGTATCAATAGTCTGAGCTTTCTTACAAGAAAAAGACAAACTCAGTTAGCATTTTATTTATAACCCAAGGGAAAACTGATGATTTGATTCATGGCCTAATCTAAATTCTACATTCAGTGCTTCATGGTGAAAACAAGAATTTAATCCCAAAGCAATCTTACCATTGCACATGTCTCAACATGTGAGATCAAATCCATGCTGTCAAATTTCATGTCGGTCCTTAGGCATCAAACACAGAAAAGTGTCAAATCCAGAACATTTGATCTGATTATTTCCAAGACATACTTCCAAAGTAGGTCTATGCAAAGGGGTGCAAATATATTTATAGGGTGAGAATGCATCTGACATGACTACTGCAGTACTGCTTTAAATTCCCATTATAGCTAGTGAAGGGAAGTAGGTGCATACACGGTGCATTTACTCTCTCCTGAAAGCAGGGGCTTTAAAATGAGCTAGGTGAACTACTAAATGCAAGTTCTTACTTCTCTGCTTTGTGGTTTTCTGTATGTGGTCAGGTGAACCATTCCTGTAATTTTCTGCACTGAGCAACTTACTGACTGACCCCAGATGAGGTACCTGCCCTCCCCGGACGTGAAGCAGTGTAACCATGTAGGTGTACTGAAGGATGCAAACTAAAAGATACTATTTTTCAGAAGGACTTCTGAATTCAGTGAGAGCACAGTGCCAGTCATGGCTTACAATTTCTCAACCATGTCAGGTTGAAGTCAGATGACGTTAAGTCAGGTTGTTCCTCTTTGTGACACTACCTGTGTATTGGCTTCTACAAGTGTCCTTTTTTGGTTCAGTAAGCTACGTGATATCAGTCTATTACTTAGGTCTCAGATCCTGTTTAATTCGATTTAAACCCCCCTAAAATCCTTCTATGCTGCTTCCTCCAGCTAGGCAGCTGCTGGATTGAACCTTGCATATTTCAACCTCCTACTTTAGATAACACACTCATATAGAAAGGCACTATCTCCCAGTTTCTTTCTCATTTCAGTTTAACAGCTGCCCTTTCAGTTTCTAAATGCTGCATGGGACAGAAGCTCACATTCCCATTCTTTAGGGCACCGTAAGACACAGCCTTTGTCCCACTGCCTGGATGCATGATACAACAGTCCTGGCTAATATTTGCTGGTAGGACACTTCTCTGCCTTACTCTTCCTCATGAGCATCCCATGTTGGTAGTGTGTTTGTAGCTCCTGTTGGCAAAGGGAGCTCAACTGATGTGTCACCCATTGTAGAATTGATGTTTGCTGGGGAATGGGTGCCTGTGCTACTACCCGTGAAATTACGATAAATAGTAGACAGGCTTGGGGTAAAAGCAGAAACAATTTAACCAACTGAAGTGAGAAGCGTAAGAAATCGATTGCTATACTTAAGGCAGATACAGAAATGTGGAACAATTACAGTCCTCGTTGTTGCTGCTCATTCAGGTCTGGCTTCAGCATCATTTCTCTTCCTCTGTTTTCAGCTAGCAGGCTTAAGCCAGACTAACTCCCAGAGTGACTGACAGCTCCCTGGAGATGGTATCTGGCCTTCAGCTGCACTTGGTCTTGTTTCCCAAAATAGATTCTGATTTGGAATGAAGTCACCTCTTCTGTCCCCCCTGTTTTTCCTGAGCATAATTCACCCTTCCTGGCCTTCTGCATTTCAGGATATATCTGACTGATTAAAAATGCATCTGATTTTTTCTCCAGTGCCCTCATCAAAAAGAAGATCCATGGACTGTAACTTTCAGCTGAACGGGCGTGTGTAGGCTTCACACTTATTTGACTTTAACCTATTTACACAATGCAATCCCCAGTGGGCAGATAACAGAGGAAGAGTTACATTACCACAGGGTTTCAATGCATAACCTGTGTCTAGGACAGAACCTTAAAAGTACTTTCTGTATAAAAGAGAGTGATAAACGTGAATCATTGATAAAACCTGGTATACTGGAAAAGAAATGTGAGGGATGGTTTGTGTCTACAGTAAACGGACCATAAGCCTGGTTTCTGGGAACCAGGGAGACACAATAATAGCATTTTTCCTGACTGGATGCATGATTGTGTAATGGATATAGGTGGTGTCAAGAATTCAGTGAGGCATTAGAATACTGGAATAATGATAAACTGTCTGAAATCCAGACTCTTGCCAGTGACACAGTGTGTGTACGTGAACCAAAGTGGACAGAGTGCCGAACTTCCTTGCCTTGAGGCAAAGTCAGAGAAATCATTGCGGTGACAGCAAGAGAGACTTCTGTAAATGGTAGGACACACCTGTGCATGTAGGTGCCAGGTGTTCCCATAATGGTAGCACACAGCTACCCACGTAGGTGCCAGGTGTTCCCATGGCACATCTTCAGGAGAAACTGTCCTAGGAAGCACTGGGCTGCCCAGTCCCAACCGCTAGTTACAAGAGTCAAGTTTTTCAGGCCTCTTTGCTTTAGACCAGTGATTTTAGGATGTACAAGGGATCAAGACATCTAACTGTCAAAGTTCAAGTTGTTTAGTTTAAGGAAATTTAATATAGTAAACAGTTTTACAAAGATTAGTTGTTTTTAGGGTATTTCCAGATTTTGCCTGTGAAGCTGTTGTGCACTATTGCTGACTGCAGGAGTTTCTTGTTATTGTAGAAGGGTTCTGTTTGTACTTGTTAATGGTTTTACTTACCAGTTAAGCTTTTTCACAAGCAGAAGAGACACAATCTAATGTCTAAGAAATTGTGAAACCTTTACAGTAAACCCTGAGGAACTGAAATTGAAGTAACTGGGATGTAAAATTCTATTGATTTAGTAGTATCTTTCATGTTAAGTAGTTGTAAATGTGCAAAAATATGAATTAGTCCGTACAGTACTTCAAAAAGTATGGAGAAAAAGGTTATTTGTCTGGGAGGGTGGTCAGCTGAGTGGATGAGGTCTTTCTTTGCACAGCTGTTTTGTTATTAATCTGTGAAGCTGTAAGTGTAAGAAGCAGAATTCTAAAAACCAGTCAGGTCTGTCAAATAGAAGTATCTAGAAGAAAACAAGGATGTTTGTGGCTCACATGGGTGTTCTCATCAGGGAGGCAGGAGAATGCTGACACAATGATATATTTATCAACTAGTTTAAAAATCTATTTTGATGTCAAGTAATTAAGGTACATTGGAAAAGATCTTTCCCTCTACAAAGGCGTCAGAAACCTATTTATCCATAAACAATCCCTACATTTGAAGAAAGGGAAATAAACTGATATTGTCACCATAGTGCTGTGAATAAATTAGAATTCCTGGGTACTTGCAAGAACCTGTCTAAAACTTCATCATTAACAATGCAGGAAAATACTAGATAACTGCTTGTATACTATCTGTGTTTATGCTGTGTGGAAGCTATGGGAAGTATACAGGAATAGACTTTTAGTAGTTAACATTCACTGTTTCCCATAACTTAATTTTTTCCATATTATGTTTGTTTCTTTTGTTCTTAAACAATTATTACTGTATATTCAGTTTTAGTTTAGGTGCTTTCTGTAGGGCCTATGACTGTGTTTAGACACTATCCGTAAAAGTCTCTTGACCATTTGCTCAGTGAGTTGACTGTATTTTTACTGAGAGATTTTTGGAGCTAGGCATCTTCAGGGGTTTCCTGGAGGATAATTCTGTATACTAAAATATAGATAACTAGTCAGGTAATTATATCTCAGTAAAGCCTTTTATTAATAGGTATTCTTGCTTTAATGTTTAGATATTCGTCTAGAATTCACATAGTCTTTTGCCAATTCTTTGTATTTCCGCAGCTTTCACTGCACAAGAAAATTTCCATTTGTTTCCCAGTTGCAGTTTATTATATTTTAAATACAAATACATCCTTAAGAGACTGTTCCATACTTAATGGCTATTTATGTATCACCCTGGAACTTTGATTTCTGTTGTAATAATAAAGAATGCATGCTTTGTGAAGTTTAAATATGAAGAAATATTTCATTGACTTTTGCTGAAAGATTAATGGATAGAACACTTTAATGACAGGTCTAGCAATTTTGGTCATCATGATTCTATTTTTATGTTGACTTACAAGCCTCTAATATTTACAAAGCTCTAAGCCATCTATTTGAAAAAGCAGAGCTTTTAAGGAGAAGCTTGAATGGTTGTCAGAAGGACAGATTGAGGGTATACAGAAAAGTGTACACTGATTATAGAGAAAAGCTGCTGGTAGTTTGTTGGGCATCTTCAGGTAGGTGATTTCACCTGACTCTTAGATTACAAAGTTGAAGTTATGCTGAGACTAGGTATCTCCCGGTGATCTGGGTCTCAGTGCTGTGATTTGGGAGCTGAGGCAGGCTCTCAAAGTTCCTGTTGCTGTGGTTTAGTCACTTTTATCTGAAGATGGAAATTCTATGAATCAAAACAAGTTAAATGGAAGAACATTGGTTACTGAGGGTCTATGGCTTTCTGCTGTGGTCTGAGTTTCGTCTGGGGAGATGCACTGTTTAAAGAGTTGATACTAACAATTTCTGTGATCACTGCAGCTGTCTACTCAAGGAGATGCCAGCCAGGTGATTGGACCACTGACAGAGGGCCAGAGGAGGAATGTGGCTGTAGTTAATTCCCTATACAAACTGCACCAGTCAGTTCTGAAGGTAGGCATCCTTTGGCGTTTCTCTTCTTGCCATGATGTTACCTTCTTTGCTCTATCCTGTGCATATGCTCCATTAAGCTGATAAGAACTCTTGACAAATACAGCCCAATTTTCTGTTAAGAGCTGCACCTTGCTGTGTGTTTGTACAACTCTTTGAGACTTAGCTGGCCCTTGTAAGCACTGCTATGTGACAAATTGTCAATATTAGAAGAACAAAGGTGTGTTTATAGAGAATGATCATATCTTGTAGCCATTACTTTGTGAGCATAAACAATTGAACTCTGATTTTTCTTACCTGTCTTTGTACTAATCAGTCTGATAGCCCTCTTGCAGCATCTTCCTCAGCCCAAGCTTATATTTTTCAGAAGACCTTCAATGCTTTCCCATAACTGTGGCTAAACTGAAAAGGGGAAGGAAAAGGTGAAATCAAGAAAAGCAACACCTAACAAATATCTCCATACATTATTACTGTGACTAAAGTCTGGCCTGGAAATTTTTCAGGACTAAGCACAGTTATGAATAATTCCGATTTATTGGTTCAGTGATGCCAGTTGTTACACAGTCTTTGTAAACTAAAACAAACAGATATATTGGTAGTTGTAGTTAATAGTGTTTAAATCCTAGCTTGATTAGAAAAAAGATCGTGAGTACTCCTGACTCTGGATATGTTCACAGAATTTTAAAAAATGCTAAAAAGTCTATAAAATTTCCTTGGATTTTGCAAACAGATGGTAGATCAACTTTTAAGTCTGCTTTCTCTGTATTTAGTCATGAACCTCATGTGTCTTAGTGTTGGAGGGAGATCTGATTCAGTCTTTGAGTTCAGTACTTATCTGGCTTAAAAATACTATTGTGTAGCACATTCATAACTGTAAGGAAATTGGTAGAACAGTCCTTCAGATCATTCCTTGACTTTCAATTTTAATATTGTTTTAGCTGTACATAAACAACTATTTAACATGTAGTGCAATAATAGTCATAATACTGAGAAAGAATAATCATTCTTGCAAATATTTGCCACAGAACTGCTTGTATAGTTCTCCATGAATTCTATACTTAGCAGTGGGATAATACACCGGTTATTTTTATTCTGATTCTGTTAGCCCTTCAGCTAAATTTCAGCTTTTCTCCATTGAGTCATTTCTTTGCCAAGGCAGAAGCAGAGTCCGTAGGTAATCTGAGAGCAAAGGACTGATACTGATGTGTTGAAAATTGTCTGTATAAAACACACTTGATAGTTATCTCTTACTATGTAAACACTCATTACTAAGGATAACTCAGTATGTTTTTAAATGACGTTGAATATTATGGTTTCTAATAATTTGTTGAATGCTGACTATTAAAAATTACTTTACAATTTTTAGGTTATTACCAGTCAGAGCTCATTTCCAGCAGCTGCAGAACAAACAGTCACAACTGCCTTAAAGGTAATTGAATGTCCATATGCTGCAGGGATAGGGTTGAGCTTGGGTTTGTTTGTTGCACTTTAAATGGGCACTTATTTCCCACATATTATTTTACATCAGTATATTTAGTAACAGGTGTACAAATATTCTGACATTTCTAATTTATTGTATCTGCCGCTACATATATGTTACCTGGGCCAAATCACTGCTTGAGCTATGTTTGTGTTCAGAATATTCTCACAACGGTCAGAACATAAATGTCATCTGACTGTGAAAATAAATGTCTTTCTCTGCAGCATTCACACAGCAATAACTGGATCCTTCATCACCCCCTTCCTCCCCCTGACAGATACATCAAATTATAATTTTTATGCGTCCTGGAGGGGGATGAGGATGGTGGTGCAGCCTCTGTGGTTGACAGCTCTCCACGTCCGTCCTACTGGGCACTGACCTGGGAGAGGTTGTGTGCAGTGGAATGAAGGGCAGCTTGTGTCTGGGGAATGAGCAACTGTGTGTGCACCAAAACATACACATGTACACACCAGGGATGCCAAATTGCTGTGCACCTTTTTGAAGGAAGGCTTTGCACAGAAACAGCAAGCAGCTTTATTTCTGTACTTTACTGGTAAAATCATTTAAAGACAAATGTTATCTTAGGCTTTGGTTTTCCTATTTAGCATTTTCTAATGCAGAATAATAAAAAGCACTGATGAAATGAACTGTTTCCTACGGTATTTTTGAGGTGTCAAAATGCAAATGCTTCTAGTTTTGTTTCCTTACTTCTGCCTTTTTCTTATTCTATTTTAGGCAGTCCATGATCTAATGGGTAGTGCTGTTCAGCCGCTACTGAACTCTGTAGGAGATTCAGTGGAAGCTATTATCATCACTATGCACCAGGAAGATTTTTCTGGGTAACTGGAAATATCTTTTAAATTTACCATTGCTCTAGTAAGATGTCTTGCATGTGCATAATAGATTGTTATTGCCACAATGTCCTTGAAGCAAGAGTGCTTGTTTGTTGAGGGGAAGGTGATGCTTTATGGTTAATGAACACAGGAAGAAGAATTACACCTATCTGTTAAAACAAATTAATCAGGTAGCATCTGTCTTCTTCCCCCCTTCCTTTTTTTATATTCCTATCTGTTGAGTAAAATTCATTTCAAATAGAAAAAGAAAGCTGACAAGATGCCATTTTTGTGCTTAAAAAAACCCTTTTGCTTTCAAAATGTATTTTTTATGGATAGTCTTCAGAACTGTTAATGTTTCTGTTCCTCAAAGCATATAGCATCTGATGAAATAGTTCTTTTTTTTTTTCTAATTTAAATCTCAGGTTTAGTATGTTACTATATTTTTCTATAGCATTTTCATTAAAATTTCAGTATTTTTTATATGGCAAGGTCTTGAGTCTTATCTATAATTGAGACTCCCTTCCTATATTTTGTTTTGGTTGTCATGTCTGTTCTGACGTTGCTTATATCATCATCCATTGTCCTGGTTTTTGTCTTGAAACTTGACTGAAAATGGTGTATTTTCAGAGATGCTTTGAATTTTCCTTTCGATTTTTTTTTTTTTTAAACAATATTTTATCCTCACCACCCTCTCCTGGCACTGGTTGTGCAACACCTCTCTAGGTGGGTAAAATGTTCCCAGCCAAAGGCTAAATTTTGTTAGATAGCCTGTGTGTTCTTCTGAGTTTGGAAGACCTCTTTTACCTGACTTGAAAGAAAAGAGAAAGGGGGTTGGTTTGTGTCCAGGGGCTTCTGTGGCTGCTTCTGTGATACTGACTTTATAATCCTAGGTTTGGAGGAATCTAGGAAACTAATTCTATACAGAGAACAGGTTTGGCCTTGATAGGCTAAACCAGTAACCCTATGACATACGTTTATATTTTATGATCCATTATTAGAGTTTCGAGCCAACAACTGGGACATAAATTTAGGGTCTGGATTTGAGGTGTAGCCTCCAAACTGATGGAGGCTCTGCAGGTTGGGTAGGAGTGGGGTGATTCCTTTTATCTTGTTGTTTCTTGTTTTATCTTTTAATTCTTTATGGGAATGGCTGATAAAGAGATATTTTTTGACTATACTTTCAGAGAGAGCTACATGCTCCTTATTCTTAGTAGAAATGAGACTCTACAATTCATGCCATGATTTGGTGGGGTAGGAAAAAATTTAAAAGAATCCAGTAGGTTTTGGTTGTGTTTTAAAGATGAATTTAACGGCCTCATCTCTTTTTCTTCTTTTTTTTTTTTTTTAGGTCATTATCCAGCTCAGGAAAACCAGATGTCCCTTGTTCTCTCTACATGAAAGAGCTACAGGGTTTTATAGCAAGAGTCATGAGCGACTACTTCAGACATTTTGAGTGTTTTGACTTTGTCTTTGATAACACTGAAGCCATGGCTCAAAGAGCAATTGAACTTTTCATTCGGAATGCCAGTTTAATAAGGCCCCTTGGCGAAGGTGGGAAGATGCGCCTGGCAGCGGATTTTGCACAGGTACCCTCCATACTGATTTCTGCTTTTTAGTGTCACCTCACTCATTTCACTGAAAAATATCAATATTTTTGTTTCCATCGAAGTATAAATAGGCAGTTGTAGAGATTGGTGCATTCCAGGTCTAAACATCCTCTCTGGTAAGATACTGGATCCTGAGAAATGCATCCACCAAGTAGTTGAAGATCCCTCATCGCTGTAAAGCACATTCAGAGAGGTCTGTCAGCTTCCTGTCAGGTGACTGTTGCATTTAAATTCAGCTGCATCTTGGCATGCTATCCCTCTTGGCTGACCTCTTCGGTATGTCCATCATTTGCCACCATTCATTCACTTCATTCTTTTGCCCTCTTCTAATGGAATATGGTGTGTCACTTTCTTAATCACTCTATATATCACAGTGCCCACTGTGGTTAATGGCTAACTCAGCTGCTTTGCAGTGAAGGAGAAAAACTAAAGAAATATCCCTATCCTGGGGAAGAGTGGCCCTAATGGAAACAGAAGGGCAGTGTTCTTGTGGGATTCTCTTCATGACCCGATTGACTGACCTGCCTCTCAGCTTTACCTAACTCCTATACGGTACTAAACCACAAAAGGAATTGCCAGATTCATATCCAATACCTGTCTGTGTTATCTGCTAGATTAAAATTTAATTTGTCAGCAGTACCACTGTGTGGTTAACGTGCCAAAGAATCAGGCATCCACGAGATCAGTCTGAGGCTGCCATTTATAATTATCCAAGTGGAAAAGGGAATTAGCACCAGCTGTCTGCATACTGAGTGCTGCTTTTGGCTGGTAGGTAACTGAGGTAGGAGAGGAAGGCACGGAGGGAGGAATTGCTGCCACCTCTCCTCCTTCTTGTGGCTGCTTTGTATCATTTGCCTCTGAGTTACATACTCCCGAGTAAAATTTTTTTACTCATTAGTCAAAAATAGCAAATCAGCCCTTAACTACAGAAATTAAGGAGAAGTTTTCAATTGCTTTCACCGAGAAGGTTCCATTCCCTTCTCTATTTTGAAAACAATGGCATAAAATTGGAAGCAAAAAAAGGACACTTGACTCTTCCTGTGGAAGGAATAGAGATAATTTTTGTAATTTATGCTATTTATGCTAATTTTAACTAAAGTAAGTCATATAAATTTGGAAAATATTTTCACCTGGTTCTGCAGTAAGAGCAGCTCATCTGAGCACCTGTTATAATCTAAAAATATATCTTGTTTATAATTTAACACTGATTTTTCTCATTCTGACATGGGCTACCTTTTAAGTGAAAAATGAAGGTATGTTTCCATAGAGTGCAGAGGAATTTGCATGGTCTTCCCACTGTGCTGAGTATAACTCTTGAATGGACAACTGTGTATAGATAAATATTCTGATTTCTTCTGTAACAGAACCAAAAAAAAGGTTTTGAATTTATTCCTGTCTCCCGCCTTCAACTGTTACTGCGTCTGGGGGCTGCCTTGTGTTTTTCTTTTCTTCACATTGCACCATATTCTTGGCTTGTTTAAAAATGGGCTTAAGTCAAGAAATCCGTGTCCAACTAGCTGCATACAGCCACCTCAGCGCTCACTGTGCCTTGGAGCATCTCTGCACAGAGCTCCTCTGGGTGCCCCAGGCTGCACAGGAGCTGTTGTGTCCACAGTGGCCTGGACACTATATCCTCTTGCTCAGGATAGCAGAAAAAGGACTGAAACATTTTGTATGTGGACACTGCCTTATATCTATGTTTTCTGCGATGTTTGTGCTCCTCCCAAAAACCTCGTGGATTTTGGGCACATGCCCATGATGCCAGCTCCTGGGAGTCTGACGTGAAGGTTGTGGTTGCTCTGACCAACCAGGAGTCCTGGGCACAGTGGCCCACTGTAAATGCAGGCTAGGACAGGCTGCTGCTGCTTTGGGCTGATGAGGGCAGGGAGCAGGTATTTAGCTGGGCTCCTGGCTTGATAGGAAGGACAAATTTTTCCAAATGGCAATAAATGCTTTGTGCAGGGTTTTTTTCAGTCCCAGAAAGGCACTGCATTGTTGGACTAAAGCCAAACCCAAAGGAAACAACCGGCCTAGAAAGAGTATATGCTGTGTGTAGGAGTAGGTTTGTTTATAAACGGTTTTTACTTGTGCTCTGTCTTGTAGAGTAATCTTGAATTTCTCTGCTTAAAAAGGGGGTTACATGTTTCTGCTCAGAATTGACTTCTGAGATCTAAAACCCCTTTTGGTATTTTGGGGTTGCTTATAAGCAAAAGACCTGGGCAGAAATCTGTCCAGAAGCTTTGGTTAATTTGAGTTTTTATTATAAACACACATACAATGAGTCAAATAACCTTGGATTTCATCAGGTTTTGCATATCTCATGCTTGTGCACATTCTTTCAGGGCACCCACAGAATTACAGCTGCCTTATACTCAGCAGAATAGCTTTGGCTGAGAGTCTGATTTGAAAGTTTTTGCACTGAAAACGTGTTTTATTGATAAGTTGCCTCAAAACAGCAGGTGTCTTCACAGAAGGGGCAAAACGGATTTCAAGTTCTCTTCATTCAGAACTGGGTTTGGTAAGGTGTATAACAGCCAATTTTCTGGAGTGAGGCTCAGCTACTTACACAGTAGGAATTACTGCTGCAGCTCTGTTGAATTCTCTGTCTTACCCTGTTTCCACTGTCAGTATCGCATTTGGCTGTCCTGTGCATTACAGATTTCTCAGCAGTGAGTCTAGGTGTGTGCTACTGTGGCAGCTGTAAACAAAGCTATGATAGGCTTCAAATACGCCTGAATATCATTAATATGATTTCATGTAAATCACTGCTTACAGGAACACAAGAACATTGCAAGTCCTAGGAAATGTGCACAGCGCTGCAAGGTTATTATCAAGTGCTGTGCCACAGTTCCTTGAGAGTCTCATTTGAAATACTTCCAGTCTACAGGCTGCATTCACCTCTTTTCATGCTCTCAGTTTTTATGCAGGCAATTGCACAAGATTGCATTTTAGCTTACCTCTATATTTTCAAATCAGCTTGTTTTATTTGGTTTTGTATTTTGAAGGTGACCATATTTAATACTAAATTTCACTTTTTAATTCAGTACTTGTCAGACTGAAAAAAAAAAAAAAGTTCTCCTTGAGGCAAGCAAGCCAGCAAGCCCTGATGGTTTTCAACATTTCTGTTTCTGGGGAGTGCAAGATCTTCTCCAGAGGACCTTTTAACTTGCTTACTATTCAGAGTTGTTACAGCACTTAGGCACACTTTGGGATTGTGGCTTGTAGTTCCTAAATCCAAACAGAAGTGCTAGACCATGCAGCAAAGAATGAAGTATAAGCATGATCAGTTAAGGAGTTTGTTTAGAAGAAATGAGGAATCTACAGTAAATCTACAGTAATATTTGACATGGAAATTAGTAGTCTGCTACATAGAGTTTGTAAGCTGGTACAGGAAAATAGCTGTTTATTAATAGCAAATACAAATCTCAACTGCATTGAAATAAACTAGTCTAGAAATTGCAAAGACAAAGTAATCATTATGCCTCATGGCATGAAGGCGTGACATGATTTCCCATATCTATTTTGGAACGACATATAAGGCAGGAGCCAGTGTCAGTGCCAAGAACCCCGCCTCATGTCGTGACTGAAATTTTCAGCCTTGATGAGTGAACTATTTTTATTGGTCCTGTTTGAGTTAATACTATTCTCTATATGCTTTCCTATATTCCTTATCTAGGCATAATTTATAGTTGGGATTTTTGGCATTGTTCAGTACTGTGTTCAGACAGTTTTGATAGGGTACAGTTAAGACTGCTACCAATTCTTCAAGTCTTTCTCAAAAAATTATTGTAAGATGTTTGGGTTTTATTGAATTTTATTAGTAAAATGTTTTTATAGTAGAAGTTTACAATGCTAAATTCTAGTGTAGAAGAGCTGTTTCTATCTGCTGGCTAGCCTGTGGTCAGAGTCTGGTTTTCTAATTCAGTATGTGGCATTAAAAAAACAAGAATATTAGGCATTTGGATTTTTAAAAATGTAAACAGATTTGCTCATTTGATCAAACATGATGATACAAGTGCAAAAGTGCTTTTCATAATTTTTCCTAAAAAAAATTTCCTTTTTGGTTTCTTACAGAGAAATGAGAACAGCAGGATGCTGTAATCACAGTTGTAGTCAGAAGGACAGAAACTACTAAAGCTAAGATACATTTAAAGTTTAGTGCTAATTATCTTCCTGGAAAGAGGGAATTATTTGCCGATATGTATTATTTTAGAGGTGTTCATATAATATTTCAGAGCTCTTCTGCTTTCTTGCTTGTTAAAATATTCTGTCCTGATGAATGGCTAGAAAAAGTCAACATTTAAAAACTTGGAAATTCATCTTGGCCAGGAGGAAATGTAATTGCTAAAAATTTAATGTTAAGATTTTCCAGCTGAAAAGACAGCTTTTTAGTAATAAGAGATCTTGAAAATACCACAATAGGAACTAAACAATAACTTCACTGTGAGGTTTTTAAAAGCACTCTTCAATATATATGCATTATCTGTATCGGGACTATGTATTAACTTCACCCTTGGGTTGCTGAAAATAATCCAATTAGAGAAGGTAGGCATGTGATGGATTTTTTTCAATATGGCCAGCCAGTGAATAGTTCAACAGATAATTGACCACCTAGCCATGGGCTATGGCAGAGTCATATGAGAAAAGATAATATTGCATTTTTGGGCTTGGAGAGGATGAACCATTAAGAAGAAGCATATGTTGGGCAGGAGTCTGCCACTGTGTCTTGCAAAGCACAGCAAACTAACATGAATAAATCATGGAAAAGCAATGGGTTTTAAACAAAGCTGGAAGAAACAAGTCATTAGGTCTTCTTCTGTCTATCTACTACTTACTTTTTGGCAAGCACATGCATCTCCTAGTGCTTCCTTTGGATCCTGTGTAAATGATTATATCTTATCAAGCCTCTGTGGTTACAAATTATTGCTTAAACACCTGATTTATCACTGAATTTAACCTGGCTGTTTGAATTTTCAGATTTGCAGTTCTGGAAGGGAAATTTGGAAAAGAAACAGAAAATACTACTTACCCTTTTATATGTAAAGTCCACAGGACATGGCTGTGTGAAAGGCCTCGCACACAAGATACAAGTACTGGCTGCCAACAGCCAAAAACATCCCCCAACCTGTAAGAGCTCACAGACAGGCTTTGGAAACTACAGCTGTGTATCACAGCAAAAGCTGCTACAGTGTAAACTCCCTGTGTGAATCAACAGTTGATGCCGTTTCAGGTGATGACAGGTAACACAACTGAGAAGTGATGCACGCTCAATTTTCTGCCCAATTCCAGCACCTTAAAAACAGCAGCTGTTCCAGCCGAATGGTTCCTCCCCAGCACTTGCTCCTGGGCTGGCATGATGCTCAGCAGAGACACTAAACCCCTCTCAATGGCCTCAGAAATGATTATGACAGCAGAAGGATGCTTTAGCATCCCGCTGTGCCACTGGGCTCAGATAAACACCTAAAATTCAAACAAAGAAAACAATCCTAGTTATTATGTGAATTATACTTTTTATTGGAGAGATTGGGTTATAACACTAAGCAGTCTAGTATTGTAAATTTTTTTTAAAACAGTTTCTGTGGTTTATGTACATTTTTACCACATTAGTTTTCGCTCATTCCCACTCTTCATGAGTCAATGTGAGATAGTATAGTATGCTGCAAAGCTTAAAAACAATATTTTTCTTTGGCAGCTATTACTTCACGAATCAACCATCTGCTGCCATTAAATCTATCTAGTTCTAGCAATACTAATAATTTCCTACAGTGAATAAAGGTTGAAAATGAAGTAATAGAATTTTCCAAAGTAATTTTTCTTCTTTAGTACTTAAGACTAAAAATCTTAATTTATGGAAACTACAAAGTATATTCAAGAGAATTCATTTAAATTTATTTTAATAAGGAATTGGTTAAGCTGTAGAAAGTTTCACTTACATCTCATTACTTCATATTATGTTCCAGGAGTGAAACAATCTTTTAAAACTTATTAAGCAAAATTATATTTTGCTATGCTGTTATTTCTTCCCTCTCATGAGTACAGTTTGATCCACTCATCTCTGTTTCCGCAAGTCAGACTGGCAGTTTGTTGCCTGTTATCAAAGTCTCTAAAGAACCTAAAGGAATTATCTTCTCCCTGGTCCCTCACAGCTACAAGCCCACGGCTCCCACCAGAGCTGGGACATCAGCTCCTGCAGGATATCAGTTGCTTCCAGCTGCCCCCAGCCACTACTGATGCCTGAAAAGAAGCTCTGGAGAAATCAGAGTCTTGCTCGCATTTGTTTTTCTGGATCTGTAGGGTTCTTGTATCATGATGCAGTAAGGCATACTTACTTAGCTCCTCTTTTTGCCTGCTTGTTCCTGATCCTGTGTGGCAGACCAGCCTCTTGGCTCCCATCTGTGCTCCTGGGGGACCTGGGGGAACAGCATGCTCTACTTCCTGTAAGCTTCATCGCAGCATGGAGTTGGAGCACCTCCCTGTAGCAGCTCCCTGCAGAGCCTGCCTTTCCTGGGAGCGTGCCCTGTACCTCACTCTCTTGTGCCAGAAGATTCAGCACAGCACAGCAGCTGGTGGCTCCTGAGCCACAGGGACATTGACTTCCCACCTGCATGCAGTAGAGATGACCTCTTCCTCAGGGTATGGAGAGGAGCCATTTCATAGCCTAAAGATTTGGGGACCAAAAGGGCAGCAGGCAAGAGGAAGTCAGGCTGTTACTCAGGGCTGGAGCCTTATTTCTTTATTTCCACTTCCTGAATTTTTGTTCATTTTCTGCTCCTGTGAATGAAATCTGCATAAAATGCAGATTTTAAGTGGCCTGGAAGTGCCTGATGTGGGCATGTACTCTGAGGTTCCTGGGTTCAGGCAGTGGCTGTGCACTGCCCATAGGAAAGCTCTGTGGGGCATTCCCCGTTGCTTTTCAAAGGCACCCACCTCTCCTGGTCTGCAGGGAAGCCAAGATGCTTGGGTTGGGCCCTGTGGCTTTCCCAGCTTTATCTGAGTGTTGTGTAGGGGGTTACTCTACAAACATGATCCACATGACCTATTTCAGGTCCCTGGGGAAATGTGCATCGCCTCTCAAGAGTGGCTCTTTCTCTCCACTGCTTATGAAGAGGACATGTAGATGTTGAGAAGGAGGTGAGATGACTCCCATCCTGCCACCTGCTTTTGAAGAGGGATGCCTGAAGTATATGGCCTTGATTTGCATTATTTGCCAATTTAAGTTCTTCTGGGTTTAGGTGAACTATAGCATCTCAGTTCACCACACCACGTTTCTTGATTACCCTGGAGCCCCAGAGCAGGGGTTATTGGGCACGGACTTCACAAGATGGTGATAAGCGAAGACATTTTATTGTAAAAATCCAGAGTTCTTAAACTGTTACATTGTTATGAGTTTACATACTTGTGAGGCACAACAAAGGTGTTTAACCAACCACCATAAACCACGATAGGAACACCCTTCAGGTGTAACCAATCACTAACCCCACAGTGTGAGCTCTTATTGGTTCTAACAATTGTTTTCCAGTTATGTAACTTGTTTTTCATCTCTAGTTTAGCTGAGTCATTCCCAGAATGCTCTCTGGTTAGCCGACAAAGGCAACAAGGCCTTCAGTTTGCCCAGCCTTTCTGCTCCGCAACACCCCAGCATAGTTACGTGCTCTTGGTGAAGCTGGTGGCTCAGCAGCCAGCTCTGTCTGAGGAAATGCCACAGCTGGAAGGAATAATATAATAGTATTAAAGATTTCATTGTAGTGTCATATCACAAACGCTTTCAAACTTGTTCAGCACTATTACTTAAATGGGAAACTCATTGTATGTTGGTTTTGATCTTATTACTTATTTTAGCTGTCGTCCTTTGAAACTTCATTTAATTGTGCATTATGTGTAAATCAAAGTCTGAATAGTCGTTCAAGTTGGGGATTTTAAAAAACATACTTAGAGAATAAAGCTTGATCCCTCATTTGACTGACATTTCAGGAATGCACGAAGTAAAGATTTAATCCATGTCTGACTAAAATTACCTGTGGGGTTTTTCAAGCGGTATTGTTTCTATCAGTGTGCACGTTAACTGAAATTTTGTGTGTAATGTTCATGTTCAGTCTGGGATCCAGAAGGGAAATTGTTCTTTCTCACTTCTGTGTCCTCACTGTTAATGAAGAGCTAGTGACAGAATTTAGATGTAAAAATTCAAGTGGAGCCTGGCTCTTCTTCAAAAAAGCAGAACTCCCATGCTTAAACAACAGAAAGTGTTTTAAACTTGTTTGTTTTTAAAGATGGCTGCTTGCTGTAACTCAGGAACCCAACAGTATGAAAATTAAGTATGAAAATAATGCTCTTACTCTTTTGGCCGTGATTCCATATGACCCTTTGGCAATAGATCCACAGCTGCCTTCTATCTAATCTGCATAGATTTTGTGCCCCAGAATTTGGGGCCCACTGTTCAAGAAGGAATCATTTTAACCTTGTCCTTCACCAAAGGAAAGGGAGCCTAGCTGAAATGTGGCTGCAGTTTTACTGCTTTAGCAGTGGTTTGTGGAGACCTGCCTAGATTTGCTTTCTTCCCAGGCTGCAGTCAGATTTTTGGGGTATTGACATAAGTGCTTCATCAGGAAGCTCATCTGATGCAAGAAACAAAGCTTCAATCTCAGAAAGCTCATGAGGCCCCTTCTGTTGTTATCCACAGACTGTCTCTGTCATTTGTCATGAAATGCTTATTATGTTGCCAAGAATAAGGCAGAAGTCTTGGCTTGGGCAACATAGTATGAAAGGAAAAGTCAGCTTCTTGTCTTACTTCAGCCACCAGAGAGAAGTTACTGACTTAGTCTGCAAGTTTGGATTATTGCTTAAAGACAGGCTTCTTCAATACCAGGTGTTATATATTGGGAGAATCTAATTCAAATGGAACTATTTGTCTTTGTAGATGGAGCTAGCAGTAGCACCACTGTGTCGGCGAGTCTCTGACTTAGGAAAATCTTACAGACAGCTGAGGTCATTCAGGTGAGTTGCAGTCGCAGTATGACTAAACTGTATTTCAAAACTGATTTATTACCTCGTGTTAATTCTGATTTAACTGAGAGCTTTTTGGCAACACCCACCTGCAAATTAGAAATAGATTAAAGTTCTTTTAGATTTTATGCAGAATATAACTATGATTTAACAATCTTTGTCATGCAAATGTTGGCCAAATTGTACTTTTTTGTATTGCTTTCAGTGCATCTTCTGTATGACAGCAAGTTCTATAGTTACCTTAAATGTTTTCACTGAAATACAAAATTTACAGTCCTCTGCTGTTTAATTACAATAGGCAACTGCTGTAAATTTTTGCAAACTGGACCTGTGTTGGAAACCCAAGATGCAAGGTAGTGGCAAAAAATTAGATGATTCTATCCTAACGCAGTATTGCTGCCACATAGAGGCACTTTTCTAATGCACAGGATAGGCTTTTTCTTCATTTCATGAGTATATTGTTACATTTTTCCAGACCACTGCTGTTCCAGACCAGTGAGCATATTGCCAGTAGCCCAGCTCTGGGAGAGGTTATTCCATTCAGCATTATTCTTCAGTTCCTATTTACAAGAGCACCACCAGAGTTAAAATCACCCTTCCAGGTAGTAAGATCAACCTGTCTTTCCTTTTCAGATGTCCTAAGGTGGAATGAGCATTGTAGTTTGCCCTAGCTGTTTTAGTTAAAAATTATTCAAATGAATATTTTATATGATTTGTTGGGTTTGTTTTTATTGTGGCAAAGGTATTATGGTCATTGGTTTACTAATCTAATTAATTAATTTGTTTGATTGATTCATTAATAATAGGGATATGATAACCTGATACTAAATAGACTCTCCGTTTTTTACTATTCTGTCAGGTCATAGTAGAAGTTGCAGATCTTTTCCCAGACTGCAAATTGTCTGGATCCTACTCATGTAAGATGCAGGAAATCTAGATAAAAACCCCTGTCAGAAATGTGCCAACAGCTGATGTAGGAGATCACCTCTGAGCTCCCAAATAACATACTGGGCTATTCCTGTTAATTATCTTTGATTCATTAACTCATTCTGCATCACTGCAGTATTAAGAGAACCTCATGTGGCTTTCATTTATGTCATCTTTGATTCTGAAATTGGTGTGTCTGTTTCCTTTTTTTCATTTGTGTGTAACTGGTGTTTGTGTTTCTCTGTATCAGAGGGCTGAGTGGTCCATTGCCCGCTACTCCCAGTGGCTCGATGATCATCCATCTGAAAAAGACAGGCTTGCTCTCATACGGTAAAAATCGTGGTTCTTTCTTCTCTACATTTATCATAATGAAGCAGTAACATATCTGCACACTAGGACTGGTCTTGAAAAGTGAAAAAAAAGTGCCTCAGGAGATGCATCATAAATACCATTACCTTCTCTCCGCTTATGGGATAAGTTGCAAAGTGGCAGAAAATATAAATTGAACTCTCCCCTCCACACCCTGTGCTCAAACTCTCCAGTGCCTTTGGGAGGAGCACATAATCCTCTTGTAAAGGAAGTAAACCATGCACAATGATGGTTTAAATTAATAATTTAAATTAATAATAAGTTTTTGCAAAACTGCCTCTCTCTCTTAACTGTTGGAAAGTCAAGGCTGCAGCTGTCCTGTCTTCTGTATCAGCAAAGAGAAGCTCTGAAAGCTTAACTAACGCAAATGTAGGTAGAAATCTAAAACTGGGAGACCCTTGTTACCCACCTGTAATGTTATTCTTCAGGAAATGAGCCTATGATCTTTAGGAAGTAATAATTACATCAGACTTGTAAAATCTTGCTAGGGTAAATGACTTTATAGCTAAATACTATTCTGCATCTTAAGGTGTTAGGAAAAGTTATGAGAAGTCCTGTTTTTCAAATCAAGCAAATTTTTGAAGTATATTAGGGAGAGCAGATGAGTTGTATGAACATGACAAGGCCAGCCTGGGGATCCTCAGGATTCAAGACTTAGATGATCATTTGGCTCCTAATGTCCTAAATATTCCAGCCATCTTCTCAGTGACCTTGGTGTCAGCCACACCAGTGACATGGGAAAGGCTGTCACACGTAGCTGCACCAGGCTCCATCTGTCCTGGTAGCCAGCTCTGTCCTTGAACGTCCATGCTTGGATGTTGCCAGCTTTTGCTGGAGTGATAAAAGCTGACTTTTATGTTCCAGCCAGCAGTATTTGTGCCTCAGAAAGTCAACTGTTTTATGTCCACACTTCTAAAGCAGCCGAGAGAAGTCTGCTATAAATATTTACACTTCCTGAAGCTGATAGCACCACACAGTCCCATCTAGTGACTGGGCCAGTTAAGGAAATACTAGTTGATCACCAGTAGATGTTAACAGGATATATTTCTGAAATACTAAAATACAAACTGTGTCTCTTCATATGTGTATTTTATGAAAATCATACATGTGATTAGTCTAGCTTGTTTACAAATCTTGAATCTTAAGCCATGACACTGAATTACAGGGGCATGGGTAATAGTTAACAGGGCTGACAGAGCTGTATATGTAATTAGCTATGAATATTTTGATTGCAATTTCTGTCCTGACAGTACTGGCAACACTGATGGTGTTGAATCTCAGATATAGTAGGGAAAGCCAAGAATGCAAATCATTTGAGAACTGGTGGGATTTTGTTCTCTTCAATTCCTTCTCACAAATTCGAAAATGCCATCATTAACTACAACATATTTTCGACTTTGCTTGCAATTAAATTTAATCCAGACTGATTCAATTAATGGGTTTGCTGGTGGTCATGTTCAGACACTGATAAATTGCTCTGACCATGGAGGTATTAAGGGACAAACCTTGGGATGAGGCTTTTAGGCACAGATTGTGTCATCCGTTAGACCAAGTAGCAAAGCTGGAATACTTAAGTTTTCCTTTCAATACTTTCATTGAATCCTTTATTCATTTTGTATGGCTGGTTATCCATATGTAAGGCAGGCAAGCAAACATCAGCCACTACTATGACCATGAATCACGCATATTTTCTTTAATACTCTATTGGAAGATTTCTGAGCCTGCTCTTCGTGTGTCTCATATGAACCTAAGTTGAACTGCAGGCATCTTGCTCTTTTATCAGTTACCTTCTTCAGGTTTTTTCCACCTGAAGTCCTTCAGCTGTGCAAATTGAACTTTGGATGTTTGGAGCCTTCAGATCCCTGCACTGGCTCACATCAAGATAATATCCTTATGTTTGCTGCAACCTTGCAAATGGTAATTTTCTGCAACTTCCCTTTGTAAAAACTGTGCAATTACTCCAGGGACCTGCTGCCTAGATATTAATTTCCTTGTGTTACTAGGATCCCTTTGGCTTCATATTGAAGCTAATTAGAGTGCTTCTTCCGCTCTGTAGGTCTTAAATGCTTCACTTGCATCATGGTGTGAATGGTATGAATTAGTCCCATTCTGAGCATTTTTGTGCATTTCTTTTTGCTTGTATTCAGCATGAGGGATGGTATTTACCTGGCCAGAGGTATATTTGCCAGATTCCCTTTACAGTCATCAGAGAGAAACAGGCGCTGCTGGGGCTGATTCATCTCATCCTGAAGCAGGTACTTAAAATAGGTTTGTTGCATTGTGTCCTGAAAGCTCCCATTTTCTCTGTTCTGTGAATGGAGTGTGGGCTGGGACATAGGAGCTCTCTCAGGCAGCCAGCTGCCCTGCAGACATTTAAAGTTAGCTGAGATGACCCTGCTGCAGGTGTCCTCCCTGAGCAGGGATTGTGTTGAAAGGAGCGCTTCCTTAAGTGGCAACGGCAATTTGGTTTTTTTTTCAATTAAGCTTGAAAACTCAACCTTTCTTCCGTAAAAGAAACCCTATTAGACATGTCAGGATTTCAGCCAGCCTGAAGGACAGTTCATCCATTCAAGGGTCAAATTCTTACCTTTACCATTAGAGTGTGTGTTAACTCCCCTTAATCAAGCTTACCGTGCCAGACCCAGTGAAAGGTTTATTTTCATAACGAGCTGCTGTCCTGAGCGGGGGAGTGGCTCTGACCGCTCATCTGCCCGGGGCAGGGACAAATGGCAGCTCGGGGGCCACCGTCAAAGCCCCATCTGTGCATTGGGTTCAGTCTGGCTGGGCACAGCACTCACAGCTTTGCCGGGAGCAGCGGAGCCGCGCGGGGTCAGCGGAGCCGCGCGGGGTCAGCGCTGCCTGTGCTCCAGGCGAACGAGCCCAGCCGGGGGGAGGCGGCAGCACTGCCCAGGGGAGGCTGAAGCGCTACCAGCCATTCATAAAAACCTCCGGGTCACTGAGGCGTCTCTGCCAGGGCACAGGCCCTTTGATCTCTTCATTGTGCAGTCTGGAATAACCGGAGATGTCTCCTGCTTCTCTGTTGTCCTACAGGTGATGCTGTTGGAGATCTTACAGTTCGGTTTGACAATAATTTTTATAGCACTGGATTAAATAGACGTGGTGTCAGACAGACGTGCTTTTACACAGCACATTTTCCATTTTCTGCTTTGCCATAAAGTTTGCGAAGCAAACAGACTTTTAACAAAGTACTAAAGAAAAGTCTGGCTCCAGTGTCCTGCAGCTGCTCTGCTGATTGATCGGGACAGGACTGCACAGGGTGCAGCCCTACTGCTGAACAAAGAGATGATCTGCCTCTTCTGAAGCTTTCCGTGTAAATCAGTCTCCATTTGACCAAGGCAGAGCCCAGGAGGGTGGCGCTAGAACTCACGATTCAATATAAAATTAATTAGATTAATTCTAAATTATACACATTAAGATCCCTTAAGAACCACAACCCAAATCATACTTTTTTTTTTTCTTTTAACTCTAGATATAAATCTTCATGGGTTGAAATAACATTTTAAAGAAGAACTATCAGGGTCTTATATAATCAGCTTGTCCTGATTTCCAAGAAAGCTCATGGTTTTGCTCATGCAAGTGAAGTAATTTAATAAGTGCTTTAAAATCCTTTTCCTTATGTGGGAGGGCATCTTAAACTTGGGGCTTTTTTTTTTTTCTCCTTACTTCTTATGGCATTTTTAATGAAGCATTAATATATGCAGAACATCCCACCAATCCTCCTTCCATAGCTCTCTTTTACAAACAATATTTGTAATGTATACCATAGCGTGTCTTTTAAAATAGAAACAGATTGCTGAACAGGTTTTATGTCCTTTATTAGACTAGAAGATGCTGAATTTAGGGCATTATTTAGTCTAATCCCTTCAAGAGTATGTTTTGTATATTACATAAACAGGGTTTCTTCCATCTTAAACAACAATAACATAACTATATATTACATCTTTTTATGACAACAGCTGTGATCTCTGTGCTGGAGACGTGATGATACTGCTTTCACCCATACTGCTATTCATTTTTCCGCAACTACTTTGGCACAGGTGTTTTTACAGTGTCCTCAACAGGAGTGAGCCTGCCTTTTTAAAGACAAGATTTTAATGGTAAACTGATGCATCTGAATTGAGTCCTGTACTGTCAGCATAGTTTACAAATGCTCATTTGAGCTAGGACTGCAAAAGGTTACCAAAACACCATGGTAAATTTTGCATTTCAAGTGTTAGCAAAGCCTCTGAACTCATTTATCTCCCCAAATTAGAGTCAGGTGGGCTTCCCAGCACCTCCAGTGATGTTCCAAGTTGCCTGGCTCAGGCAGCCTGCACTGAAGTCTGGCTATGTGCAGCAGCAACCATCTTGTTTTGCCACAAGCAACTTCCTGCACTGTCCATATTCCTGTGTGCTGCAGTCCCAAAATTCCACCTCTAAGACTTGTTAACTGTCTTCAGCAAAACAAAATTCCCAACTCAAATGAACTTCTGGAGCCATGTCTACTCCATGACCATTGGTGCTTTCAGTTACCTCTTCCAGCCCACCTCTTACTCTGGAGCAACCTCACCATTATTTTCTGGACTCCAAACAGCTTTTCTCCCTGGTTTCATGATCTGTGCCTTTCCTTACCAGGAATGTTGTTCCTAACAGTGTGGACAGACCTCCTGGCCTGCCACCATGGTGTCATTCCCAGAGGCAGCAATGCAGAAGAGTTTCCTGAGCTTGACCATGATTCCCTTGTCACCTGGTAGGGTATGGAGCTCCAGGTGGCTGCAGCGGCCTCTTCACTCACAGCTTTTAGCAGCTGCAGCAGCTTTTCATCCTCCTCTTGGCTGCTTTCCTACACCTACCCATGTGGGAGCAGGCCCTCTGCCTTTTCCTGGGTGGGCACAGGGAGCAGGAAGTTGTCTAGGCCAGTTTACCAGAAACACTGTTCTTTCAGTGTTTCCAGTGAAGTTACTGATTATGAATGGCTTTTTAACATTGAGCTTTGGAGTGTTTAAATACCTCTATTGAAGATGCAAGTGTGGGACACAGGAAAATAGTGAATGCAGTTGGAGTATTCAGAAAGCCTTTGTTTTCATTGTTAAATGTAAAGCTGCACAAGATCTGTTACAGAAAAGTGCCTGAGAATTCACCTTATAATATTGATATTACTGGTTGTCTTTGGAGTGGTTAAGAGAGTTAAGATGCTCTCAGGTTGGTCATATTGGTGAAGTTTGACTCCATCTCTTTGAAACAATGCAAGCAAAGCCACAGTAAAAGAGCAAGTGCAGCAGAAGGACCTGACAAACTCCTTTTAGCTGCCACTGATGGAGTTGGTTTTGCCAGTTAAATCAGATTCTTTTGGGGCAGGAGAGAAGGAAAAAAGATAAAAGCTGCTAGAAGGTGTGACAGTGGGACTGTAATACTGGTGTATGGCACTTAGCATAGCCTAAATCTCATTCCACTTGTTTGATCTGTTGGGAATAACAGTCTGGCAAAGGATTATCAAGGGCTGACATTGAGTGGTTTTGGGTGCTGCTTTTAGGGTAAAGCTTCTCCCTTTCATGTCTGGTTATCTCTGTAATCTTTTTCAAGGGCTTTTTCAAAGCAAGGAGATAAGTCAGTTAAGGGATAGCAGTGTTACCATCTGGATAATGATGCCAATCCCACAACTTTCACCAAGAGGTGTTAGAGCTTTCCAAGTTAAGCAGGTCAATACGGTTTTTTTCTATTTTCAGCTTTTGATGACTTCAGAAAACTATTTGAGCCCAACAAACTTTGAGGAGTGTATAGAAAGGAAAAGGAAGGGACACTGCTGAGTGGAAGGGGAGAGATTTAGCAAGATGAATGACAGTTGCAGTAAAAAAACTGTCACAGGAGTTTCTCAACTGTTTTTTTAACACCAGCTACTATTCTTTGTAGCAGGTAACTAACATCTAACATGTTTAACAATTACTGCTGACCAGAGCACATGAGTGCTAACCTGAGTGGAAATGTGAGACACTTCTGACTTTTCTGAAACATCTCCCCTCATCAGGATGGCATCCTTGATGTCACCCTTGAGCCTTCCCTGCTTTCATCTCCCACCTGCTGCTCAGTCTGCTCTTCTCATACTGGCCCCTCATTGCCACAAGAGGCCAGTTTATCTAAAAGACACAATGTCCTGCTGTCCCATTTCCCTAGTCTCACTCTTTCTCTCTAAATCTTGGGATTTAAAATATACCTGTGGATGTGCCTAATCTCCCTACAGTTCGTGATGCTGATAGCCTTTGCTGGAAGTGAAGTGACCTGCACCCAAAGCACTTGGTGGCTGCAGCAAGCAGTTTTGTAGTTGCCTCTTTCCCTGTAGACCCTGTGCTGCTCCCCAGGGACCATTGGGAAGAAGCAGGCTGAAAGTTTTCAGGGAGCTGACCAGGTGCAAAAAGTCAGCTTTACTTTAGCTAGATAAAATAAATATTCTTTCTCTGCCTTTCTGCTTGTAACTAGGGATTGCTTCTCTGTTGCTGTTTGTTGCTGTGCAAAAAAGTTCAAAGTGACTTCTTACAGTGTGTTAGCAGCTGTTGTGGACCCCTCAGCAGTAGTTCATGAGTAAGTTCTTACCAAAACTGAAGAGCTCTCAAGTGCACTAAGGCCAACATGAGGAACTGTTTCTGTGCTCAGTAACTTTATTCTTCTAAAGGCTCTCAACTCTCCAGTAATCCAATCCATCCTTCTTTTGTGTCCCCCCAGTCTCAGACAAATGTGCTCTGGGCTTCAGCAATGAGGGACTGTGAAGTCTGGATGCTGCATAGGGACATCAGGAGCTGCGGTGGGAATCACCTAGTGCCTGCCCTGTTTCATTCACATCCTATGCTCAGAAGTGAAGCTGCCTCAGGTTCTTTGGTTGCACAGTTGCACGCTTCACTCTCTCCCTGTCAAACTCCATTAGCAGGGACTGCACGTGGGGACAGCCAGTTCCTCCTGGTGCACTCTGGCAGCAAGGCTGGTGGATCAGGGCTGGCGTTGCTGGGGATGGGAAATGCTGGCAGGAGCGGGAGCAGCCCAGGGACCAGCTCTTGGGGCCGGGCTGTCATTGCTGTCAGTGCCTTCTTGGAACCCAAAGCTCAGACTTCTCTCCAGCAAACTGAGCGCAGGCTCTTGGCCTCAGGAGCACCTTCCACTTAGTAATAACTGAACTTTGCTGGAAATTACCAGCAACACTCTGACACAGATGAGTTCAAGTCACTGAGGAAGGGCCAAGCCCTTGCTGATTAGCAGCAGCTTTCACAGGCACCCAAGTGTATTGCGAAGCTGCATCTTTCTACCATTTCTTCTGGTTTGTCAGGTTTGGTGGGCTCATCTGAGGCTTCCCAGAGCTCCAGAGATCACACAGGGATCTTGGTTGCTCCTCTCTTACCATCTTACTCCAGGAGGAGCCCTGTGTGTGTGAAACATGGGCTGAATCTCACTTTTAAGTACTTCTGCTTTCCTTAAGCCTTGCCTGATTCACTGCTTACTGCCTATCACCGCCAGCTGCCAGCAGGCACGAACCGGGGAGCCGTGCTGCTTTACATCCGTGAACTCTTTCTGCTGGAATGGAGAGTTCCACCAAAGGCTTGTTTGTTGGACTGAGCAGAAAACATAAATACAGCTCCGCATCCACAGCCCATCATCCTACAGCAGTGGGTGTGTATTTATAGGCACAACACTGCAGTTGCTCTGTTACCATTTCCCTTGACCCTGTGCCCCCCGCCCCCTTCACCAGATGTGCTCAACAACCATCTGCCTTCTCCCAGTGGACTGGGAATGTTCCTGCCATGTTACTAAAAGCCAGCAGAATCCCTCACTGGCAGAACAGCTGTGCTGGTGCATCCTGCACTTCCAGAAAAGAATGCTGGAGACAAAACCCAGGACCACTCCCTGCTCAGTGATCACATTTGCAGCAGGACACCTGCCCTTTGGGCTGGTGCCTGGGCAGTGCTGGGAAGGGCCATGGTCACACTCTGTATTAGCACTGCAGTTGTCACCAACCAGAACAGCACCAGCCAGGTACCAGGAACTTAGTCTCCACTTGAAATGGGGTCTTGTTGTTTGTTTTCTTAATGTCACAGTTTTGCTGTAAATAGCACAAATATAAACAACGCGTTTTAGAAGGAAACTCCAAGGTGATCATATCAGTTACATGAAGAAATAGAAGCAGAAAAGAAGAAAATTGAATTCAAAGCTATATTTAAGTGTGACAACAGTAGCTTGGCCTACTTAATGAATTAGTAAGTTGGAATCTCAGCAGATGAGCACTTACTGTTTGTTTTACAAATATGCTGTCACTCAACAATACTGTGTACTAGAATGCTGGCTGAAAGATGACCCTGAGTTGTAAAGCAAGTTAGATTACGTACAGACAAGTACGTCACCACAGTTGCCCCTTTTAGCTTTGCAATGTTCTATTTGTGCAGTTCACACATGATGACTATGTGTGACATCCTGTGACAATGTGTAAGAGAGCCAAGCCATGCCTTGCCCAAGCCCTGTGTGGGGTTAGTGTGGCGTTTCCCAAGGACAGTGGGAATTCAAAAGGCTGTGCCAGGAATCACCTCAGGGCATGGCGTTTGTTCACCAGTGCCCCAGTTTTCATGCTGGAAGTTGCACTCTTAGCATCTGCAGCAGCTGGAGATTATTCTCTCCCTTTCTAAAGGTTACCAGTGCAGCACTGAGCCCGAGTCTGTGCGTCAGAGCTGTCATTTCAAGCCATCTGCAATGTGCTGCTGCTTATTTAAATGTTAACTTGTTTGCTCCTCAAAACATGCAAGGAGAGAAAGATCATGGAACAATTATGTAGAGCTTTGCAGGGCCTTCCTTGCTCACTTCCTTCCACAGACAAGTAGGACCATCTGAGGAAAATTTTGCAGGAGCGAAGAAGGCAATTAATTTCAGTTGCAGATCCTGAATTTACAGCACTTAATTGCTTTAGCTACTTTACTTTTTTTTTCAGTGGTGCACTGGAAGCTTATGTTCAATCAGTCAGAACGAGAGAGGGAAAGGAATTTGCACCAGTCTATCCCATAATGGTTCAGCTGCTGCAGAAAGCCATGTCAGCCCTTCAGTGAACACACCTGGACAACGCTCTCACACCAGAGAATGGACGGTAACACACTGGGGGCTTTGGTGCCACATATGTATTTCCTATTCACGTAAATTATCCCCAAGTACATCAGCTTTACAATGAAAATGTGTTTACCTTCTTCATGTCTGAAAATTCTGTCTTCTTGCTTTATGTTCACAGGAACTTACTTGTACAGAAATATTGTAAGGAAATTGTACAACTTTCATGTGCTGTAAGTCTACATCTAATTGAAATATTCTTAAGCATTCCTTTTGAATTTAGGAAAGTATAAAATTAGAACTCAAATATAACAGTGTAATTGCTGAGTATCTCAAATAAGGAAGCAGCTCTTTTCCTACAAGTATAGTCTAAAACAGTTGAATACATTTTAGCGGTACTTTTGAAATGTTTGAATCATCAGTTTCCATGTAAAAATCACTAATTTTAACACAAGGAAAAATATTTATAACTAACATAAATGATTCTCTATTGCACTGCTATTTGTTTAGAAATACTTTCTATTGATTTCAACTCTTTTTGCTTAAACTGTAATAAAGAACATTGACTATCAAATTCTGAAAACAGTATTTGAGATTCTTCACTAGCTTCCTAATGGCAAAGCATTCAAATATACTTTGGATGGGTTCACGTAAAGACTTCCACGCAGAACGTGCTCATTGCTGCAGGGCCGACTTCATGATTGGTCTTCTTCATTTTATAAAAGACGCAACACCAAATTTTAATGAATTTATTTGAAATAATATACAAGAATATAGTGTGCAAAAATCTTAGGGGCAACATCATGTAGACGTGTCATAAACTGAAATTTACAGTTGTGATTCTTAAAAAAAACAATGCACAGCTGTTTAGTACAGGAAAAGCCATGATTGTAAATGTTCACAGCAAAAGCAATTGTAATCCTAATGCAGCTGCTCTAATTTTAGACAGTTGGAGGAGAAAAAAAGTAAAGTGCAAGTGTTGCACATATAGTTAAGTGCAAAGTTTGCCCCCACCATAAAGATGTCTTATGGCAAAATAAAATATTGTAGAATATGTGGCAAAGACAAAACACAGAGATATAATTATGATGGTGATGATTATTAACAGCACCACTTTTCTCGAGATAACGCTGTTTACTTGTTTCATCTTGTCCGGGGCCATTGTTTCCACCACAAAATGACAGCTCTCACTAATGCCAGCTGTTGCAGTAATATCTCCCTCATGGATACAGGTTTTCTAAGTGGCATCCTGAAAAGCAGCTCCCTTGCTCCTTAACACCACACTCTCCATTCCCACGTTCTGGTAATTTGCTGGCAGCAAGGTAGTCTGGGAAGCTGGAGGCTGATACTACACTTTGCCATTTCAGAAAATCCCAGGCCCCAGAATCGCAATTAATAATAACAGTTGTGCAATACATATTAATCAGCAATAAGAATCAATGTATATAAACAGCTGTTACATATTTTAAAATTCCCCTTTTTGTACATTTTCTTTTAAAAATAAACATTTATACATATCTCCTTCGCCTCTTTCTAAAGTACTTTAGCACCACAGGATATCCATTTTCAAGCCTATATTACCTGATATATAATGAAGTTTGGAAGAAAAATAAGGCAATTTGGTTTAAAATGCTGATAGTTTTTAGCTTACTTAATGTTCTATTGTAAAAAGCAAATCTGCACTCAGATCATTTCCATGATGGTGCCAGTATATAGTCACACATAGTCACAACAAATAGTAAGACCTTGATCTTGCATCTTCTCGCCATCAAGCAACAGCCACTTAGTACATATAGAGTTACCAGGAAAATTCTGGCTTAATGCTGTTGTGAGCCCTGAGGAAAGGAAGAGAAAACCAGGTTAGTGATTACCAAGCAAAGGGGCAGCAAACACTTGTTTTGAAAGCCACAAGTACTTCTAATCATTGGTCAATTATTCAGAAGAAAACAAAAACGCCAAAACAGACACCTTTATTCCCTGATCATCAGAAGACCGTCACAGCTTCTCTGTCACAGCCTAGAGCCCACTGTCATTACTGAGTAATGTTACCAGACTGCTAACAGTTCAGTTCACTGAACTAAAACAATTATAAAGGGTATTTCCTGCTCTAAGACTGAGGTAACAGGTTCTGTAGATCCTGTTCTCTTGGCCTGAAAACTGTAGGGACAAGGAAAATCCTACTAACAAGGCAGGGTAAAACCCTTACTGAGGCCAACCCATCACTACTCAGCTACACACAAACATGCCTCTGAGTTGCTGGCAGCTCACAGGTGAGCCTGTGATCTCACCATCCAAAGCCCAAAACTGCAGTAGCGTAAGAGCAGAATAAATAAATAGTATTATTTTAACTAAACCCACCAAGGAAATCTGAGAAGCTGTCACTGTTGATTAAAATAGAATGCAGTGAACAGAAAAACAGCTTGTTCCTAACAGCTGGTATTTGGTGGAACCTTCTGCAATAAGAGACTGGAAACTGCACAAAGTACGTGCAGAAGAAAGAAGCAACTCAATGTTGAAGCATTTCTTACTAAGTCTTAAGACAACACTTGCATATGCTCTTGAGAAAGAAGCATTTACACCTGAAAGAAAAGGGGGTAACTTGAGGATGAAATCTTGCACCACATCAATGAATGGTTTCACCAACCATGTGGATGAAGTCCACACACTTCAAGCTCCTACCCAGGCATGAAATGGAAGAGCCTGGCAAGCATTCTGGGCACCTCAGTGGATCTTTCCTTCCAATCTATTCTTCTAGTTGAACAAGCAGAATCTCCTTTTTTTTTTATGTTTGCTTTACGTGCTTTCAGCTTGAAAGCCCTCCTCTTTCTTAACACATCTACCACCTGCTAATACACTGCTGCAGACTCTTAGATTGATGGCTTTCTACAAGTGGAAAACAATTTATTTCCCCTACAGAAAAGTAGTGTTATCTACTGTATTTATTTATTTTACAACTGTATAGAGTAATAAATGAAGGGGACTCATGGGGAAAAATTATTTTGCTCCCTCAGTTATTATTATTATGCTGATATAAATTATGAGTAA
The DNA here is from genome assembly GCA_013397935.1 of Dasyornis broadbenti. Taxonomy (NCBI): domain Eukaryota; kingdom Metazoa; phylum Chordata; class Aves; order Passeriformes; family Dasyornithidae; genus Dasyornis; species Dasyornis broadbenti. The sequence continues at coordinate 2,316,294 of VZRN01011464.1, forward strand.
GAAAAATAGAAAAGGATAAAGAAAAAGGTAAAGAAAAAACTTTTATTACAGAAGAAAAAAGTTTAGGTACAACCTTATGAACTCACTTCAAAGTGAAAGACCACATGCCCTTCCTCTGCATTTCACAAGCACACTAACAGTAAAACAGAATTCACAGAACTGTCATAAAATATTCAGACAGACCCTCTCCTGATCTGTCTCCTGCCAAACTGCCAAAAGCAGGTTACACAACACAGGAGAGTAAATGAAGGCTTTGGCTACTAAGAAAGCAGCTTATTCTGAACAGAACACACTGTAGCCACCCATCTGACACATGCAACTGCATAATGAAAAACACTGCTTCACAAACATACAGAATTTGTTCGTTTTCTTTTCCAACAGTCAGGATTTAAACGCTTCTGCTCCTCTGCCAAGGCCTTGGCTTCTAGTGTGTACATCCTTCTTTCCTCATTTTTCATTTTCTTCCACCTGTCGCCGAGTATCACACTTATGGCTCTGCAAGATAAATGTTTACAGTACAGTCAGGACAGTGCTAAGAAATACCGAGCTTTTTTTTTTTTTTTAATATGAGCACTTTATAGCAGATGTGAGTTACATGTGGAAATAACACAAGGAAGAAATCAACTGTATCTTAAATTTTTTAATAATCATATTTGTGATTATCTTCTCATAGTTCTTTTAATAGTTAAACAGCTGAGACTTCTGTGTTAGCAGAGCATGGGTCAGTGCACATTTTAACATTTCAAAGGGTGTACATTTGAATACACAGCAACTGGCACAAACCAGCAAAATAGAGATGTTAAAAAAACCACCACCAAATGGTAACTCACATTTGTTTTGCTCTACTTTCATACTAGAAGATCGTATGACAGATTTGCTGAAAATATGTTCTCTAATAATTAGAGCAATGAACTGAATATGACCTCAGCCAAATATTTGATTAACTGCAAGTCCCCATGTCTATTTAATCAATATCTGTAGCTTCCACCACCTTTAGTCCGTCCTGGGTGGAACATACTGATAAATTCCCATTCCTGTGCAAAGGGAACCATTTGTTCTAACACATCTCTCACCATTTCCAGAAGCTGAATTAATTCCTTTCCTTATAAACTCTAGGTCTTTTGACAACATTTCCCTGTATTATCCTGCCATATTGCTTAACTGGACTCCCAAATGTTGGATCGATATCCCATTAAAGCTTTAACTCTGTCCTTTAGCTGAATGAAAATCTCTAAACAACAGCTCTTTTATCAATGTCAATTAAAGCTACCAAGTAGTTTGTACACTGGCTTCAGATTACAGCAATAAGTGTTCTGTGACTGGCTCTAAGAAGAAGGTGGACACAACAAAGTCCTTTTATTTCTCCTATAAGTTGCTTGCTGGCAGCAAAGATACTCAGTCTGAATCAAGACAAGTAGACTGTCATTGACCATTTCCATAACACGGCACCATGTTATAGTGCAGTTCTGAAGGCTGCTCTGCACCACAGCAAAAAAATGGATTTGAATCCTGCAAGGCCGTGTGGTGCCGTTCAGGCTTCCATGAACTGCAGAGCATCCCAAACTGCCCAGACAGCCCTTGAGCCTGTGCTGTCACATGCTCTGGCGACTCCTTAGAGCAAACTCAAGGGGACACCAGATCCAAACACCACCAAACCCATTCACACAGCCAGTCTCTTTGGCAATGGAATTTCTGGTTTTCTATCCAAACGGAGAACCAGTATCTTTGGTCTGTCATCATAAGTAAACACACCCAGTTTAATTAGCAGATTTTTCATGTTTTGACAGTATCCAGAGGTGTATCACCAGAAACCTGTCTGCTCTGGGTCACCAGCTTGTACTGGATCATACAAACCCTCACGAAAGAACATGGGGATGCAGAGAGCAGGTCTGCTAAAAAAGCCATTGCCTTTCCAAATAAAAATGCACCATGGAATCTTTTTATTTCAAAACAAAAACATTACTTTCGTCATCTCTAGAAGGTCCACTACTCAAATTAAAGAATTTCTGAACACACAACCAAGTCCAACTATGGTTACAGTGAAGTGCATCTAGAAAATAAACAAGTGCAGCCCTAACACCAGTTTTTCAAATGGCCTTGCAGTCCCACAGTAGTTTTAAGTATCGTGTGACTCTTGACTCATGCTTTGAAATGTTTACAAGCTCACTGTCTTGCTGACATGCCTGGAGCTGCTTTGTCTCAGAATAGAACTCAGAGTACCTCAAGTTCTGTCCTTACTCCTCGTAAGGAAGTAACTGCAGCAAATACAAAACCTCTGCTGTACAGAAGTGGCTACTATGTTGTAAGACCTGCACAGTAATCTGAAAATGACACAAACTTACATTTAAAAAACATGAGAGTTGCCTCCCAACAGCTAAATTAATGAATGCTTCAGCAACATCTGAGTGACAGTAGCTGAATGCCTGTATCAATTATCACTAATGCTATTTCTGCCATCCTGTGTTTTATGGATGCCACGAAACTGCACCCAAATGCACTGCCTTCCAAGCAGGACAGTGAGCAGTGCATTCTGAAGCTTACTTGTAACTTTGTCATCACTTTCCTTCAAGGTAAACCTGCTCACTGAAATATTCAGCTCATTTTCACATCCATACAGCCACAGCTCCAGTTCACTGTATCCATTTGAAATCAGCATTTTCAATTAAATGTATAACCATCATAAGCTTTCCTGGCTGACATTCTGCTCCGTTTCTCATTGATAGTTGCAATGAATGTGAAGGCAGCAGATGTGCTTCACTGAACTTACTATAAACATTACAGAACATCATTATCAGGACACACAAGATCAGCTGGGATTTGTCTGGCAGGATTTTATATCTTAACACCAGCTATAGCTTCCTTATTAGAACATTATAAAATAGTAAAAACGCTTTCAAAGCCCTGTCAACTTGAATTTTTACCAGATTTAGTTCTAGAATTTTTACGTCACAATGCAGTTTTTACTGTAACAGTTTTCATAAAATTACATACATTTAAAAATCTGATTCTAAGATCAATCCATGTTCATGTGTTTGAGTTTCTATTTACATATGCACAATTAGCACCAAATATTACTTAAAACAATGGACACCTTTATGAAAAAATATTTAGCAGTAAATGTGTTAGAGGTTAAAAACAAAAGAACAAACTAACAAAGACCCGTCCCCTAAACACAGTCACACAACTCTTCTTGCAAGTTTCAGCAGATTGTTGAATGTCTTTAGGGCATGCAAAATTTGGCAGTGTACTGTCTGGATTATGATGTTTGAGAGATCCTAATTATCAATACTCTGTTCTTCAACAGGATATACAGACTGGAAATAAATGCTTGTAACTTCATGACCAATTTGCAATAATATGTCGAGACTTAATTAGAAGAACCAGAAACTCCCTTTTTTCCATTACAGCACACGAGCAGAGCACCTCATCACTGTAAACAAAGACTGTTCTGTATTTGTGCCTCTGCCGGTGCACTCATATACGTGTATCAGCTGCTTTACCCAAATGTTTTCTTAGAAGGTAGGTTTGCCAAAAATGGCTTGAATCAAGTTCACTGAGTGCTGTAAATATTCACAGTCTGCCCATAAATTACCCTTTATATTAACATCTTTCAAAGCTTGTTCTTAAAACAATACACACATTTTATTTCAAATGTAAAATTTAAGCTACTTAAATCTAAAGGTGGGACACAGATATTCGGTTAACTCACCAGTAACAACAAGAGTACATTTTGTATCATTACCTGTTGTCTTTCCCTGGATACATCTGGGTGTATTCAACTCTGTATTTTTTGGCAAAAAGCATGAAGGCATTCATTGGTCTTTTGCACTTGTTTGGAGAAGTGGCACTCACAGTACTTGCAGTCCCTGAGCTGTGGCTTTTGCCAGCTTTGCTGTACAAAGGATTGGAGGAAAGATGTGATGATGCAGCAGAGGCACAGTTTTTACTACTGCATTCTGATCTCTCAGCATCTTGATTGTTTGATCCTCCACAGGACAGCGAAGCGCGACGCTGGCGAGCCATGCTGCTGAGCACATACACTGCAGAGGAGTCCATCGGGGTAAAATCATAACTGCAAGGAGAGGACAGATTATAAAGCCATCGAGTAATTGTCATGTAAAATCCCTAAATATCTGTTCACTCTTCAATTGTACTACATTTCTAGTATTTTTGGTCTCTTTTATGTGGCATAATGATTTGGGCTTGATGCAGATATCAGTGAGAAAAAAAACAGTACAAGAAGACTTTCGCAAGTAAGTTAGTATTTTCTTCAGTGATGGCAGACTGCAACATTACATGTTCTGCCGTGTACTTTCAGCTCCTCAGTTATATATCAGTTAACTATACAATGTCTTCAAATTTCATCCTCTTTTTAAACACACTTCTTTCTCCTTCTGTCCTTACTATAAATCAAACCTGATCGGTGAATGTCAAGTACAGAAAGGGAAGAATACCAATGAGCTCAGTTGCAAATACACATGAAGGGCAAATATGAAAGCACTATATTAAAATAAATTATATTATATTCACTACTGTACAAATAACTTCTCTAGGCAGTTGAATACACGCTATTTTACACACAAACCTTCCAGTAAGATTAAAACCTTGCTCAGAGCCCGTGATGCCGTGCTATTTGAAGAAGTGCTGATAAACGCCTGCCCTCTAGTGACAAAACCGTGACATTGCTCCTCAAGGTATTTTAACAGCTTAGGTGACTTGTTTCCATAAAATTCAGACCTCCAAATACGATAAACTCTTGCAATTTTTAGCTGACCAACAACTACAGTTAACCCCTAATCAACCCCTAAAGAAGTAGTTTAACTCCACAGATTATTACCATCTCCAGGAGGGAACCACGGGCTATGCTGGTTTTTGTATGCTATATGGGGCAAACACTCTTGGAAAGGTGCTACTCAATCGTAAATCTAAACCACTAAGATACCAGCACAAGATAACATAAAACATATATATGCTAAGGCTCCTCTTACCCACTGCTCAATGTGGCTATAGTTACACAATTTATGGTCAAAATAAGGGTTTAGAAGAGCTTTTTCCTAAACACCAAGTAGAACTACTAGCAAGGAAATACTGCATGTGGCAGTCCAGCCCCCATCTGCAAAGGTAGCTCATTTTGTGGGACAGAACCCCAAGAAGAGTGGAGCCTGACAAGTGGCCTCTAACATTCCTCAGGACAGTATAAAGCAGCAAAGAAGGGATAATGCTGACCATCTTGCAGGCCATCACAAGATAAGGAGAAAGGACCTCTCCGTTCAACAACAGGCCAGTACCCTTCCTATTCCTAATCTCCTTTCCATAATACAGCAACAGGATTTTGTTTTTAATTCTTCTGTCCTGTTACCACAGCTGCAGCTGCTGCATGCTCCTTTCTCAGCCACTCCCTTCTGCCTAGAAAGACAAGGAATCTGAAGTACAAGGCAGTACTCAGCTGGGCTGCAAATTAATAAGGAGCTAGAAATACAGATTTTTTCACTGGGATGTAGCTACAATGATTCCAACAGCTCTCTACGTATGCAGTTCAGAATAGGAGTTAATAAGACAAAAAAAGCCCAGACAGCAAATGAGTGAAGCAATCTGAACTCGCTCCCTGTGCCAGACTGAAATTATACAAGAGCTCCCCAGGATTGAACTGCAAACAGCATCTTAAATTCTCTTTTTTCTATTGTAAAAAACCAAAAAGCAACTGGATTAAAAACAGATGCTAGAAAGGCACTAACATCATAGGAAGAGATAGATTTTACTAAACCGTGAAATCTCAAAACAGTATGGAAAAATCTTTATTTTAGAACCTTAAAGTAATTTATGTTGAACAGGACCTCTGAAGGTTACGTTCTAGCTGACTGAAGTTCTAGCTCAGGCAAGCACCAAAGTTAAACTATGAAGTTAGCTAAGTTTGATATAACATAAAAGAATCCCAAAAATCAGAATACACAAAAATAGTAAGAACTAATTACAAACATACTGTATTCTAAAGCCATTGCACATGCATTTACCACTAAGAAACTACGCAGATAATTCAGACATATTGTTGGATATGAAGCATCAGATACAGCTGGCAGACATACTATTGCCAGAAAATTGTACTAGGTTTTTCAAACATAATCCACTTTACCTGAAGAATTTATAAAGACAATATATACATTTTTACTGCTTTATCTAAACTGTCTTAAACTATCATAAAAAGAGGCTAAAAAGTTAGTTCATTCCAAGGCACTACTTTGCAATTTAGCAGAGCACATAATTACACAGTTTTCCTTGTACTGAGTATTCATTTTTCCCTATCATTTATCTTGTATTACCAAAACTATTTTCTCTTTACTGTACAAAATGCTTCAAATTCTTCCAGACTTTTGGTGCCTACTCATTAAATACAAGAACCACTGAGGCCACTTTATCCAAAAATTACCTTTTAAATGTATCAAAAACACCTGAATCATCAAAGTTAATGGCATCAGGGTGTCCAGGAGGTAGACACAGATCTCCAAGATGCATTTCACAGCATGGAATGCCATGCTGTACCACAGTCAAGCTTGGATAAAAAGATGACCAACCTGAAGTGGTAAAGAGTTAAATTAGACAAATGGCCAGACAATCTCTCCAGTTCTTCATTGGAGCAATCCTATATCTCAAAATTACATATTTTATAAAAATGTTCTGATGTAGTTTCTCTCACCCAAAAGAAAAATCAGAAACACTTACTCAGGGAATTCTTACTGCAAACAATTTATTTTTATCTCAAATAAAATCTCATTCTAGCAAAAAAGGAATCAAAACCTGGAAACTTTCACCATCAGAAGTTCCATGTTTAGCAAGTGAGAAAAGCCTCCCTTACTTGTAGTTTTCCTCTCTTCCCCCCGTCCCACCCCCCTCCCCGGTTTTTCTGCTTTCCTGAGCTCCATTTATATACTCAATGAAAACTTTTCTTAAGAGATAGGCAGTCTTCCCAGAGCTTTATGGATTTACAGTTTTGTTTGTTCATATTCTGGATTTCTTTACAAAGACAGTAAATTGTTTCTACACCACAACTTTTATCACTTTCTTGAACAGTATAGGATGCCAAAAAAATCTGCAGTCACCTTCTGAGAATATTTTAATACACAACCAACTGTACTTGTGGTATTTTATACCTTTATTTTTAACATAAAATGGATGATCGAGTCTGCATTCTACGGTAAGCAAGCCATCCTCCACTGTGCCAGGATCAAAAGTCAGCTTCAGCACTGACTCACCACAGGAAATGCTTTCTTCATGAGAAATCAACTTCAAGCCATTGGAACCATAGTCCTGTTAACACACATACAGTTCAAAAAATTTCCCCCGAGAAATGCATATACCTGTGTACACTATAGGTGTATACTCATCATCATACATTGCATTAAAAAATACCAATATTCTCACTGGCATTTCTATCCTGCTAGAAATTAATAAAGACAATGTAACATTCAAAACATACATAAATTAATTCAGTTCAAGTGCTTTACAGATACTGAAACACCACAGTGATCAGCACTAAACATTAATGTCAACCAGTCTTCCTGAGACAGTAATTTAAGGCACAGGGTTAAACGTAAGAAATCAAGTATTCGCTACAAGTATTGCAATGAATTTATAAGAACTAACAGCTACCTTGTAAGGACTGACTGTGAGATTCTCCTCTTTTCCACAGCCTTCAGATCTTGCAAACTCTTCAACATCGTGCCATTCTTTATTGCGTCCTTTGTGAAAGCACAGACGAGAGCCTAGCGGATTTTTTTCAAGGAAAAAAGGTTAATGTTATGTGAAAATGCCTGTGTTACCAAAAAAAAAAAAAAGAAAAAGAAAAAGAAAAGATAAAACAAATACTTATTTCATGATACATTTTATTTTACCTTTCAGAAAACAATGCCAAACAGTTGAGGGCCAGGAATGGCACCATCCTAAATCATCATCATCTGAAAGTGATGACATGCAGAAAATGCCAGATTCTGATTCACTATTCACCTATTAAAAAAAGCAGAATGATATTTCTCAGCAGAAGATTTTAGGGCTGGTCTTATATGTCTTAAGACAGTCTCTAATTTGCACTTGTGATATTATTTTGCCTTAAATATTAACAGCAATGTAACATGAAGACTAAAGGAATGCCGTAAATGTGAATGGAATGTTTTCATCTCCTTTTCTGAGATAAAAAAACATGACATTTTTAGTTTCATTTTCTGAGATTCATTTCACACCTATGCATTATCTTATGCTCATGTGTAAGTATTTTACACCTCATCATTCCTTGGTCATCCACAGAATCACTCAAAGCACATCATGGTCCAATTACTGAAAGCTGTAGACTCAAGGCAGTTGGAGATAAATTACTCGAGAAAATTCAGTGTTGACAAACAGACAAATTTCAGGTACAAATTAATACATGGGAAAAGGAAACACAGGACTGACAGGTGCATCTCAAAGGAGAGGGATCCATATTTCCTTCTGAGGCATCAAACAAGTAATATAGTTTTTTAAAGCTTGCTACATAAATGCCAAAAAACATTACAATAGAAGCAGAGCTTTCTTAGAAAGTGATCTCTTCACAAAAAATGTGAACTCTATGAAGTGACACTACAAGCCTACCCTGTGTGGTAAAAAGAAAAGTAACAGAAAAGTTAGCTTAAATAGAAATATTATTAACACTAAACAGATGGGTTTTTTCTTTAAATTAGTTTCGCTTTTCAAAAAACTTGAACCCATTACTCATACATCTTTATTTTAAAATGTTTCAGAACAACTCACCCTTTCATGTCTGACTGGTGTTTCATCCACATCATTCTTGGAGAAGTTAGGATCATTGTTTGAAGATCCTGGTGGAGGACGTGCATAGGAATGTAAACTTTTGCTTGTTGCTATTATGTGAACAGGAGATGATCTACAACAGAAACGTATTTTAAAATATCTCAGATTAAGACAACATGAGACTTTGCTGTCATTACTCTGAAATGCTTTTATTGCAAATATTTGTTTGTGTGAGCTGAATACTAAATAAACCTCTCACACACCAGTAATCCAACAGTATGATTAAAGGGTCCTAGCTCAGGCAAAGAGAACGCTTAGCGTAACTCCTGCATGTAGCATGTCCTATGTAGCACCCAAATAACAGTATTACTTCCACAGTGGCATATCCTTATCACAATGCTGAAGTTTTTATAAATATCTTGAAGCAAATACCCCATTCTTAAGAGACTATAAAGACATCTGCTCTGTCCAAATGATTAAATCTCATCTGCATTACTATTAACAGTACTGTATTTCATTTTCTGATTATAAACCTAGGAGTAGTTGTACAATAAAAAGTGAAACCCAGAAATTTCCAAGATGCCACACTTGCTGCTCACAACCTTACAGAATCTACAATCACAAACCTGAGACAGTTACTACTAAAATACACATTGTATTAGATTTCCAACTAGCTGTTTAAAAAAAATAAAAATATGAAGTCCATGCACTAGAAAGCTTTAAGAATTTAACATAATAAATTCCTCTTAATTTTTATCTGCTGCTTCACATGAGGTAAATGTCCATAGTTTCTGAGCCTGCTATGGATAGGCAATGTCTTTATATCATCCTATGTCGTTCACAACTGGAAACTAAGCAGCTTTTGCACCAGGCTCTGAGATGAGTTCTGTGCATGCTTTCACAGAACAAATAGTAAGATCACAACAGAGGGTTGCAGTTCAAAGTCAGAGGGTGTAAAGAGTGAAGGAGTGTTTCTGGAGACAGTATTATAAATCTCTATAGTTCAAAATTGAAATGAGTGTCAGTACCTCTTATAAAAAGCGCATTGCATCAAAGGACTCTGAGGACTTGTGGCTATATTTGCTAATTCTGTCAACCAGTTCACCCCATTCTCACAAGAATAAGCATTTTCTGGGTTGCTGTTTGAGGTATGTTGGCTCCATGAAGGCCTTGAACATTCCTGATGTGAAACATCAGCACCAAGCTGAAAAAGTGCAGGTGGGGTAGAATCTGTCTGCACAGCCTGTAATTCAGGAAGATCATCTACAAATAAATGCGCAAATAACCATAATTATATTCAATTCTAGTTGACACCACATCTTGCAAATTAAAATAAAAAAGGAACCACAATAAAATAATTTTATTTTCTCATATCACAACTACCAACATTTCACAAATCCTATTCATAAAAATGGCCACAGAAATAGTAATATCTCTAACCGATTATACATTCACACAAGAAATTTAAGAAAAAATTAGGTAACTAGATAAAAATGTAGTTCTTTGAAGTTTTTACTAGATTGACCTGTTTACACAGAACTGTACTGCAGAATTATTCAAAAGTAGCAACATGCTTCACTAAAATACTAAAACATGCCACAAAAGACAACTAAATCTATCCTTGAAGGTGTGACACTAAAAAAATTCAACACCAGATTATGTTCAAGATAAAAGGTTTCCCCCAAGGAACTGGAGTTAAATAACTGAGAAATCATGAAAGCTGGGTTTACAGCCTGGTAGGGGTGAATTCCTATAAATAATATACACCTTTCATATCCCAAACAGAATAGAAGAGTCCAGCTTGTTAAGAATAGTCTGCGCTATGTGCTATCATGTAACTAAGTATCATTATTCTCAATCACTCCATAACTTTAATTAAATATGTTAATATTTCACTGATTATATCTATACTTTCTAATGTATATGCTGTTTTTCTCCAATATGTAAGAACTGAAGTAATACTCCTCTATCCCAGAATCTTTATTTGCAGCAGATCTAAAGAAACATACTTTCCCTTTAGGAGGAGCTCTTGAGCTTTTTGTTTGTTTTTCTTGTGCCAAAACCCCCCCCACCTCTGGGGATTAGAAGCAGAAATTTGTGGTTCTGAGTTCAAGAACACATTTGAGTCAACAGGCCAGTGTGTCAGAAGTGGAAATGGGTTAAAGGGAAAAGTGACTGCAAAGTAAGACCTTCAGATGTCACAATTCCCTGCCCTACTTTTAATTAAAGTTAAAAATAATCAATCTCATTCAGTCAGCTTCCAGTAATTTCAGTAATGGAAATCTACAACAAACTTCAGAAATCATCTTCTGAAAAAGTCATGTTAGTTACCAAGTTCCATGTGCTCATCACAGGATGCATATCCAGGAGAAGACGGCAGGTTTTCATTACACTTCAGCAACTCCAGTGACTCATTCATCCCTGAAGTTCTCTTGTCCACTACCAGAAGGAGTTTCTGAACTGCGTTAGGCATTTGATTTGTCTTCACTTCCCACACCATGTTAGGATGCTCCAAAGTATCTGACTTTAGAAAGACAGAGGTTAGAAATTTGTACACGCCTAACTGTTTTAAGTTGCATCTGGTACACTACTTCATGACCAGGGCCCTAAATCCTCCCCAGTCTGTTGAGTATCACACCATATTTTGGGGTGTCTAGACGTGATCTTTTTGTACAATTCTTGCAGAAAGCAGAGCTAACTCTGAAGTCAAGAGGCTGCCTGGGGCCCTGGCCACTTGAGTTTCTAGTATCTTGAAGGATGGAGACTCCCTGGCACTTTCCAGGAACCTGTTCCAGTGACCACTCTTGCTGTAAAGAAGCTGTTCCTTGTGCAGGTTTGAACTTCCCTTTCCACAGCCTGTGCCCACTGCCTCCCACAGTCTGGAGTTATCTCCTCAACCACCACTCAAGCCAAGATAAACAACATTCCCTTGGTACCCAAGCCTATGGCAAAAGGCAATCAGATGGGTCAGAGAAGATTTGGCTTTGGCTAATCTGTCCTCGCTATTCACAGATGACCAGATGACCTTTAAGGTCCCTTCGAACCCATAACATTCTGTGACCCATGACTGACACTGGCCCAGCGGGATCCCATCTGGTCCCACCGCCTCGTGTGGCTGCCTCACAGAACTGGCCTGCTCCTCACTTGCTCCACTTCTACCACAGACAAAGAAGTGTCTTGCACTGTCAGAGGCGTGTTGCTACACCCAGGGACTTGAGGAACCTGGGAACAGGCCTGGAAAACAAAGATGAAAGCAAAAATGCTGTCCTCAACCTTGTAAGATCAGGTCTCCTCTGCCATTTTGCATCAGCACCAGTTGCTCTTTCAGCACTGGTGTCTCCGCAGAAGCCTTTTCCACTGCCCTTCCCAGTTCCTGCCTCCAGGAACAGTCTCAAACACACTGGACTCCTAACATCCTTAGCTATGTTGCAAATGGACAGATCAAGAAGCCTCTACTAGGAAATTTCACTGCCATTTCATTTCCCAAAATCCCAGTACTGTAACATTTATACCAAACCCACTGTTTTAAATCATCTTCAGCAGAGAACTGTGTGCTTATTCTGCACAACCACTGCCTCTAAAAGCTGACAAACAATGTTACCCAATCTTTAGTAATTTGGTTATCTATTGTTTTTTTTCAGATGATGATGAATTAAAGCTACCATAATATGATTACCTGGTACTTTAATGAAGTGTCCTTGAAAAAGTACTCATGAGTTCCTCACAAAAGAGCAGAAAGCATAGCTTGGTAAGAAAGAAAACCTGAAAAGTCTACCCTATGTATGTCCACTAAGTAAGCTACATTAGAGGAACACCAACAAGTCTAACATTTTCATATTATAGAATGATTGGGTTGGAAAGGACCTCTGGGGGACATCTAGTCCAACCCCCTACACTGCTAAAGTAGGTTTACCTACGGCAGGTTGCACAGGATCGTGTCGAGGGGGCTTTTGACTGCCAAATTTCTAACATTCTGATCTCCTAATCTTTCAAATATATGCAAAACTTAAATAAACTTGCATGCTAAACATAAAAAGATGTTTGATTCTACTAAATGGCACTACTAAAAAGCTACATCAGCTTTTTCTGATTCTAAGGTGGAGAAGAAGGGTCACAGAAATGAGAATATACAACTCAAACTATCAGTGACGTGATTTTCACCTCCAAGAAACATCTTTAACATGATTTATACTCCTGTCATCCATGAGGGACAGTAAAATTACAGAACACCACAACAGCAGATAGCTCAGTTACTTCTGAACGAAAAAATCAGACCTCAGTAGTACAGGTCAGGACCTTGAAGATTATCTCCAACTAATCAAGCCTGAAAAGCCACTCCTTGTTTTTTCTGGCTTATCTATGTCTTTCCTTTCCCCTCTTCTGCCCCTTTTTCCCTTTCTTTTTTTTTCCTCTCTTCCTTTCCCATTTTCCTGCCAAATGAAGAAGCAAACTTATTTCTGGAATGTTACCTTCTCCTTCCTTCCTGCCAGGTGCCAAGACCTAAAGTACATGTCCTGGTATCCCAACACTCTGAAGGTCAGAGATAAGGTATAGCTACAAAATGCTAGTCTGACAAGAAAGAGACTTGTTTGAGAAATGAATTATTCCTCCAAGTCACAAGAATTTCTCTAAACCAAAGCCATCCGTGTACAAAAGCCAAAAAATCCACTAACGAATTACAAAGAAATTGAAAGAGAATTACAAAGAAAAGCAAAGTGCCCAACTTTACTTTTCAAATTTTTTATTCTATTTGATTAAAGCCTACTTTGGGCATCATATCCTTCTCTTGTCCTCAGCCTTTCAACGGTTTGGAACCTGAAGGGGATTGGTCACTAATTAGCTTGTAAAGGTTTTTTACATTCAACTTTATGTTGAAAATTTGTTGCATCAGATGTTGTCTAGAACCATTCTTCACAGAACTGTAATTACTGTGGTTGTCTTTGGAGGCTAGATGAAATTATTATTTTGTGCTTTAAAGTAAGTTAACTTCTCATGCTAAAACAAATGGCATTATTAACAAAGACCTTATTAGCTGAACCATGTCTATTTTTGAGGGACAAAAATACATTTGGGAGAAAAGTAAATATAAAGACTGCGGCTGAGAAGGGGTTCAGCAGGAACTGGGCAGCATCCACCCAAACCACACTGCACAGGAATGCCTGGGTGGAAGAGCTTCCCGTGGTTTTTTTCCTTCTACTATTTGTCTTTCTTCTCCCAACCTACTGAAGAAGTTTCAGGCCAGGTCTACGCCTGAGCAATAAGCTGGACGGAGTTTAATTTGGAGAACAGCTTCTCCAAACAAAACACAACATACTGGCAAGACTGGATCTACACCAGGGACTTTTCCTGGCGCAGCTGCTTTGATCAGGGATCCTCGCTCCACATCCCCGGCCGTGCCAGAGCGCGCAGCCGAGGCAGAGCGTGATTCACCATGTTTTTGAAGCCCAGGCGGCCTGCTGGGCTGACGCAGGGCAGTCCACGCTCCCCCCGCAGTACCAGCCCCATTGTGAGCCCATGAGGACGGTGCTCCCGGGGCAGCTCGGCGGCGGCGGAGCACCGGGGGCGCCGGGAGGAGCCCCCACACCCAGCCCCCACACAAACGCCCCCTCAGGGCCTCCCCCCCCTCGTCACGTGACCTTGTTTACACCCGCGGTCGCACGGCGCACGCGCGCTCGGCCCCATTCATTCGAACTGCGTAACACCGGCCCGGGGGGGCCCCCCCGCGCCCCGGCCGCCGCTCCCCCCGCGGGGCTCACCCGCACCCACGAGCACCGCAAACACTCCCTACCCCGCACGGCCGCTGCTCCCGCAGCAGGCACAGCGCCCTCGCTCAGACAGACCGGGGCGGGCAGCCGCTCCCCGGGGAAAACAAGGGGGGAGAACACCTCCCGTCTTTCGGTTGTTTTCGTGGTTTGAAGCGTCCCAAAGGGAGCCGGCGCACCCAAGGAGTTTCAACCCAGCAGCGCGGGACGTTGGCGGCTCCGCTGGGCCGGTCAGGGAAGGCGCACAGTAAACACCATCCGACCTTCCCGTCGCCGTCAAAAGCTGGGACCCACCGACCTCCTCGACTCCCCCTGCTGCCGCTACATTTCCCCTCAGATCTCCTAGACCGCTCCCATCCATCGCCGGAGCCTCGCAGCCCCCAAAAGTGGCAGCTCGAAACTTTGTAGCACTTACCGAACCCGTCGCCATTACCGAGCTCCCCTCGGCTGCCCCCCCCGCCCCGCC
>VZRN01011464.1:2331927-2415414 GCA_013397935.1 Dasyornis broadbenti
AAATTAAATCCATACAGGTTTAGTAGTCCTGTAGTGCTTCCCAGACAGTCCCATACATTTATCGCCAAAATAACAGCGTGGTTTGGTTAAACATTACTATTCAGACATTTTCCCACTTACCTGATAACTCTGGGAGATCAGAGACAAGACTCTTACCGAGACCACATCTTCATCACAAAATAGATTAATTCAAACGCATGATGTGATACAGTGCAAGATACACACACATAGTCAATAATATCTGATAAACTCATGGACAGTTATAACATTTTTCAACTGTTGGGATTTTTCCAAGTAAAGCATTTCTTTCTTATCCTGTTGTCAACATCATTCCAGTAATGAGAACATGTCCTAAATCCTGTCTCAGAGCCTTTGCTGTAATTGGTATCTACAACAGTTCTGCCTTTTAGGCATGCTAACATAGCTGTGCGAGAAAATTAGAAAAAAAAAACATTAACACAAGTTAAACAGAAATGGTTCCTTGTTTGGTTAGTGGCCACTAGAGGGAATGCCAGATTGTTGTTCCCACGGACCTACATGGGTAACAGAGATGAAAGAAAAAAAGAAAATTATACCAAAGTTATACTTTGCATCACAATGCACTCAGTCTGCAGATGTCGTTGCCACATCAAGTTAAGATTTGCCTTTTCCACGAAGTAATACTTGGCCTGTTAGTAAAGTCATTGCCATCTGTAGGCATTGTTTGAAGAGAGACATTACTCTGTAAAACATCCAGTATCTTCTGCAGTGTGAACTGGAAACTATTACTCTGTATATGCAAGCTTAGCTTTAAAAGAAAGAAAAGCCAATGCCATGGAATTTAACTCAAAATCTTCTGTGCTTAATGACCAAACAAACCAGCCCTTTACAGATCATTTTCCCAATTTGAAAACATGAGTTATTTAAGCAAGTACCTCGAGGCAAATAATCTTAAAAGTAATACTGAGATTCAAATTATTAAGTGACTAGACAGCTTATTATAATATCAGCTGTCTACCCCACATCCCACAAGCTCACATTTTCCCTATATTTACAATTCAGGCTTTTTCTAAATAGCTGATACATCTTTGTATAAGAAAGATTTCATCTCCTCTCTAAAATACACTCTTAATAAATAGAAGACTGGTAAACCAGGAACCATCTTTTTACACTACTCCACAATAAAATTAATTTTAAGGCTGTGTTACTTCCCCTTCCCCTTCTCTTTTGATCTCCCTTACACATCTAAACAGCCTTCAGGCTCTTTGGAGAGACAACTAAGCTTCTTGGGCTTTTAATGTTTCAGCGCAGACCCCGCACTGCCAGATCAAAGCGAGGCAGAAGACCTGGGCAAGTAGATGTCTCCATTCTGCAAACAGGCTTCTGTGCCTGTGGGACAGCCACTTGTAAGTTAAAACTCACAATGTAGTCTTCTGAAAACTCTCTCTGCCACAGCGTGGAAGATGGAAATGGGAGAGGCCGGTTCAAGCAGCTACAGGAGATACAAAATCCTGTCTCAAGCCCCATCTTTCTTCAGAAGAAGTCTGCTGGCCTAAGGGATATGAATCTTTTTATGAAGCACATTTCCACCCTGCTAGGTACTTTTTGGACCCAAAACAAAATAGCTTCACAGCTGTTTGCTGTGAAGGTTCTCAGTTCTCTTCAAAAGCTTATGCTAGGTAAGGTGTTAGGTATGAAGCCCAGTCCTCTGACATCCACTGGCCCAGATTCCAGACACAGGTCTAGACAAGTAAATACCACTGCTGAATTAGAGCCTCAATATCACACTGGAATCTATTACATACCCAGAAAGTACAAAAATATGAATCCTACCTAGGACTGAGAATAAAATCTTGTAAATATGAGTGTCTGAACTGTTTTGAAATTCTAAAGAAATACGTAACAACTTTCTGATTTTCAAATCTATCTCTCTGCGTACAGTAAGTTAACATTTACTCAGTGAGGATGTAAGGGAAAATAAGTAAAAGGACAGATAGTCCATGCAGTAAATGGCAGCAAGACACACAAAACTATTAAAGCTTACTTAGCTCAAGGCAAGTATGTACCATAAATTTCAGAATTAAGATTATGTCAATGCCATACTCCTTGCTCTGAATGCCTAGTCTCTAATTAAATCATTACTCCCCCTCCACACACCCTACCTCACCTTATTCCATGTTCAAATGAATGGATGCTCAGAGAATGAATCAATACTGTGTAACAAAGCCACTCTTGGTAGCTTTGCTGATTCAGTTGCTTCTGCTTTTGTAAGAGGTAGAAAATAAGGTGGGGGATTGGAAAGTGTTAGTCTCGAGTTATCATCACATTACGGGTGGCTACCAAGAAGCACAAAGCAAACAGGAGAGACTACAAATAGAAAATAATGACTAATTTGCATCTTAGCTATTTACCTCTTAAAATTGAAAACCACAAAGTTAAGAAGCCACAAAGTAGATTTTTAAAATTAGTAATATTTCAGTCAAAGTTGTATTAGTAAAATATATGTTATATATTGGGTTTGTGCCTATCTCCACTTTGAATCCCTCCTGTCCAAGTCAGTCCTGCCCTTATGACACAGCTGTTATTGCTGACTCTCTGAAATACAGCATATCAATATTTTAATTCTGCCACAGGAGCTTTCACACCAGCATGTAGACATCCATCCTTAGTAATTAACTAAACACTCCCCCAGAGTAGAAGTAGGAGCTTCTACTCCCACCCAACATGGCAGTTTCTGTTCTGCGGCCATTTTGCCAGATCCTCTCACATCAGTTTTCTCCTCTCACAATGACTTGTGTATCTCCTAGAGCTGTTTGTACTCATTCCCTCTTCCAGTGGCCATTTGTGGCTAGCTGCAATGGTGTCTGGCTCTGTCCATGTTCCTAACGACATCCCACCTCTACATTTCATGGCCTTAATAGGACATAGAAGATGCTGTTGAGAATGAAAAGCAAAGGAACAGAAAACTTGTTGCTCCCAGGAAAGACGTTTTCTCTTAAGTGCTAGAAGAGAAACTTCACTTGCCTCCTGCAGTGGCTCAAATTGAGGAGAAACCAGGGCCAGAGATTTTTTTTTTTTTCCTCTTCCAAGACAGGTCAGGAATTAATAAGAAATTTATTTCATGTCATTATGGCATAGATTCCAGTTTTAGCTAAACATTTTTCACCTACAAAGATTGAGCAAGACAAAATTTGACAATAGTATTAGGAAAAAAAAAAAGGCTTCACATATCACAAAAACAATTCAGAAACGTGATAAATAAAAAACCCCTCCATCCCAGCTCAAAGCTTGCAGAAAAACAAGTCAAGAAGAGATTACAGAAGAACTGTAGGTTTCCTCTATGCTGGTTGGTAAATTACAATGCCAGGAAGTGTTTCTGGGCACTGGAATACAATCATCTGTACTGTATACAGTTCATTTTAGAATAGGCCCTGCACAGTTTTTGCACAGGCCAATAGCTAAGAATTTTCAGATGCATTTTGGGAACTACCTTAGGCCAAGGACTATTCTCAGCTGGCCATCTGTGTATGGCCACCCCATATGGAAAGCTGGGAAAAAGCTTCCTAGACAGTTTATAAATGAGCCCAGAGATACTGGAAAACAGTATGAATGATGGTCATTCAGTGCCTCAGTACTAGCAAAGAGTCTCAGGCACATAAAATTTCCTATGATAGATACAGCCATACAGATGCAGCCATAAACTAATGGTACAGTGAAGCTAGGGTTGCTTAAGATAGTCATACCACCTGGCTCCACAAGGACAAAGCAACAAAGAGAAAAAGAATATAGAGCTTCTTGGTAAGTTGGATAGATTTTTCTAGATAAGACATTTATCAGAACTGAGTTTTGAGCATCTTCAGGGATGTGAGGAGCAGGTCCCAAAGGCTCACTCAGCTGCCAGGAAATTAGTCATCCACACAGACCTGCACAGAGCATTATCCTCTCCCAAAACTTCATAGCTGCTCAGCTGAAATAATTCAATACCTTCAAAGAAGAAAGGACAAAGTATTCATATCAAGTCAGGATGCTATTTCTAGGCTGTCCTAATTTAATTTACCTCAGTAAGAAAAGTTTGAGTCAGCAGACATTGTCACAATTACCTCACATAATCTAACGTCAGAGTTCTTCATACGGTCTTGATAGGGCAGCTTCTTTTATGCCATAGTTTGGTCTTTGTCTTTTCCCTGTTCCCCCATACACACACAGGCCTCTACCAGTTCTCAGGAAGAAATACAACCCTAGCCATTGTATTCACACAGCCATGGCAATGCCAGAACTGCACTCCAGCTCATTTTGATTTGCCATCAGAGAAGGGACAGAGGTGGGACAAAGGGAATGAAGAAGGGAGAGTGGCTGCCCAGCCAACCAGGCCACTGTCCCAGCACAGATCAGCCAGTCACTCCACTTATATTATACGTATATTCCACTAATGCCACTGGCTCTTCACTTCACTGCCATGAGAAAGATCATTTGGAGTGAAAGAGAGAAATGGTGTGAAGGAAGAGACAGTGTTAAAATCTAATTGTCTTTGGGCTTTTCATTCCCTACCAAGATTATTCAGCTTACTTTTGGTCTGTGAAGTGAGAGTGTCCAGCCTGTTAAGCATCTTTCTGAGTCAAAAAGTAGATTAAGAACTTGGAAACAACCTTGGTATATATCTGAAGGAAATACAACTCTCAGAACAATTTGAAAATTATCCTAAATTTTGTAAGACAGTTAACAGCACAGATCTGTACATACTTAGCATACAAAGAGGCAATTCCTTCCTGCAGTAATAGTTGAGAACTACAGACACAGGAAAGTATCTTAGAAACTCAAAAAAAAATTACATACCTATAATCATCACATGTATGATCGGATAAAAAAAGCTTTTAACTAAAATGAAATCTTTAGCAAGAATATGTAGGAATGTCCATGCTGTGGCAAATCGACCACCAGCAAAGCACTTTTTTCAGCAAACACTATCAGATGCAGTAAGCATCTGAAAAAAAGATTAAGAATTGCCAGATCTGTGGAGGATGACCAGAAGATACTGGGTTTGCGCATCTGGGAACTCTTGATATTGAATAAGCAATAATGGTTGTCATGGCAAGTGTGCCATGAACTACAAAATGGCCCCATGATGACATAACTATCCCAGAGTCACCTGACAGAAAGCTTAAAGCACCAAACATTTCAAGCAAAACAAAAGCAAACCGCCAAAACAGAACTAAACCCACCATTCTAGCAAGAACTAAAACAGTCTTTACTGAATAGAAAAGACAACACGAGGCAAGAAGATGGAGTCATAGTGGTTTAGGTTGTAAATGGTTTCACAATGTTCTTCAGAGGTTTGCCTCAAGACTTCCACAGTTGGTCACTTCTGGACCTTAAGCAGGAGATCCATAAGGGACTGATTTCGGAAGTGTCTATTTCAGATGAATTTGAATTAAATCTCACGGAGCACAATGTCATTGTTCACTGACATTTAAAAAGTGATGGCATCAGCACAAGGATCAAGGAATCTTGCTCTCCTCAGGGTTTGTGTCTTGTGATCAGCTTCAGGGCTGTGATCAGATTTTTTTTCCCCATTGTTAAGGCATTTGCTGCCATATGGATTCTCTTCTGGTGAGTAAAACATGTGAACCCATGAATGCCTCATACAGGATTTCTCTCAGGATTTTCTCTCCTCTCTCAGTGGGGCATATTTTCAACAAACTCGTTGGAACTTTTTTCCCCCCTTTTTTTTTCCTATTCAGAACTTCAACATCTGTCAAATTAGTTTAAATCATATGCAGATTATAAATTGCTGGTGAGGTTGAGAGGAGAGAAACACAGACATATGTGCCAAGTAATTGCCAAAGTCCCATTCTTTCAGTGACCTGACAACAAACAGGGACAATAAAAATCTTTAATTATAGAAGCATCAGGTAACTTAAGCATGGACACAGATAGTCTCATAAGGTAAAGCTGACATAGTGTTGTTTAAAATTATTAGAATTCTCTACCTTTTATTGAAAGGTCTGTAAAAAAAAAATCAGTAACTTGGTATGTTTTCATTCTTAGGATGAACGCTCACAACATTTATGACATGAAGCCTGTCATGTTTGAAGTGTATATATGAAGAGATCCAGGAGAAATTCCAACTGCTGCCTGATGAAGGGTATAATGATTTGGATGAAACTTAAAAAGTGTTAATTTGTTGTTGTTGGTTAAGCCCCCTTGAATTTACCAACAAAGAAAATTCCAGAAATCATCCAGTGCCCAAGAGCAACACAATAAAACTGCTGCAACATGAAGCTGCACTTTGGGCTTCAGATCAGAAATTTGGGCTTCAGGATCAGAAAATCCAAAGTCTCTGATTACTCTAAATTCGTTACTCCACAGCTTTTTCCCAGCTATAAACTACAAGTAAATCGTCAAATAAAGTAACGACAATTACCACACCAACGTCATCTGTTCTTAGTAGACAGAGCATCCGCATGTCATTTATGAAAATCAGCATGAAAGTGTTAAGAATTATGAATTTTTTAATAAATGAATACAAATAGGTCACTTGTAACTTTATGGTAATAGAATTAAAGGACAACAATATCAATAAACATAGATTTTTATATATAAAAGTGTTGTTTATTGTAAGGAAACTTTAAATATAACCAACAATATTGAAAATATCATGACTGGCATTTATGGCCTTGGTTGTAGTTTACTGCCATACAAGTAATTTCTAGCATTTTTCTTTATCACATTAAGCCAGTGCAAAATATAGGTAGCTTTTAAAGATTAAGCATACAGAATGACAAGAGTGTAGATTTTGGTTACCTGATATTTCCTTCTAGTATAACAGGCTTCTCTTTTTTTCCATAAATCAAAAGTACAAAGGCAAGTTATCATATGTGCAATTATTCATACCAGGTTTCTAGGTAAAAAAAAAATTACATTTGTAAATTTTGCTCAGATTGTATTTTGTTAGGAATCTGACTTATAATTTATACCATATTATATGATATAAATTATATATTGTTATCATATTATATAATCATAATTTCATATACAGGTATGATTATATAAATTGTCAGACCATATCACTAACTGTAGCATAATGATTACATCAACATACACAAATATATGGCATTAGAAAAGTCATTATCTAAGAAGGAAAGGTGTTATAATTCAGGTGTTTGAATGAGGGCACAAGCAGCCTTCCTACAACCCTTGCAGTGTCATTTTGGCAGAATTGCCCATCGCCAGTGTGTGTACTGGCTGTCCATGAACATCAACAGACAGGTCAGTAAGCAGTATTGAAATTGGACTGTGCCTGAATTTTCTAGTCACAGACCTTTGTAAGCAATGAGCCCTGTGCTCCTAATTATGATATTCTCTCTCCTCAGTCTCAGAAGGTATCCCATGCTGTTATGGCTGAACACATTATTTCATGATGACCTACAGGTTTTTGAAAGCAAGACATGTTAGCTTTAACAATGACAGATGTGTGCAAAGCTTTGGAAGTACTGATCTTTCAACTTAAAAACATTTTTGCTCTTCCTGATAAGGATTTTCAAGGAGAAGCTTAGTTTAGCATGGCTTTTGATATCAATCACTTCAGTAATTGACTCTGATCTTTGATAACTAAGATTAGACTGCAAGAAGAGAGATATACAGAGATCATTTCACTTGAAACATTTAACAATAAAAAAGGTGAGATCTAAAAAAAAAAAATAACTAGAGAACAAGCATAAATAGAGAAGACAAAATGCTTAAATATAAAACAAGGGAGAAGGAAAACAATATAGGTTATGCATGATTAGGTAGAACATGACAATGACCCATGCCTTTGCTTTGAAAGCATTAAGGTTAATTTGTCAGCTGTCCTCACTCACTTACAGAATTCATGTAACTAATAAAAAATGCAGTTTATTGCAAAAATGTACAAGTCCTCTAAATTGCATAAGATATTACAATGTCGTGCTGAAACATGATGTATTAAACAAAGAGGACTTTAAAACAAATTGCAAAGTGTTAAAAATCAGATTTGGGTCATGAACGTTGCACAAAACGCATTGTCATGCTTTATCTTATGATTAATCTTGTGATTCACTACATCTGTGATAAATGCAACATAAAATCATGACAACTGTAATAGTCAAAAAGTAATATCTACTGTATATCTTCTGTATTAATACATATAAACACTTTGTGTGCACTAATACTTTCAACATATCACATTCAAACTAACAGTCTTTCCAGAAAAGATGTAACCTTTTTGAAGAACAGAAGCTGGTTTAACAAGTTCATCACATGTGAGTGTTTTTTTTTTAAATCTATTCTTTAAGGAAATGCTGTGTTAAAGGACTTGATTTTCAAAGGTGCTGTGCTACTACAAGTCGTCCTTATATCAGATGGAACCATCAATTCTAAGCACTTTTAAAAATCAAGCCCTCAATTTATTGAATTGCTATTTTCTTTATTAGTATTTCCACTGTTGTAAGTAAAAAAACAACAAACAAAACAAACAAAAACAAAAGAACCACCCAACCGAAAACAAACCAAACCAAAACCCCCCAGTCCCATTCTTGAAATCACAGAAAATGCTTGGCATCTATAGGAAGAGAGACAATTTCTCAGTGGACTAACCACTACTGTGCTATATTCTCATAACAGATCTTGTTGCTCCAATGTTTAGTTCATGCACTGGTATCGGCAATGTCCATGTTTGTTCCAAACAGAGCAACTAGCTGCTCTTCATAGTTTGCAATGTTTCTTTTCAGAATTTCCATACAAGGTCCCAAAAGCCTTTCAAATGCCTGCACATCCATAACTAAGATAAAAAGGGAGAGAAAGAGAAAGAATATGATGTACTCATCAGTTACAGACACTAATCCTAGTATTTATCGCATTCCAATGTAAGATTTTAAATGACAACAGGTACTACTGAGGCATATACATTGCTTGCACAGAAGGAAACTGCTTACCTTAGCAAAACCAAGATCAACCAACACATTGCTGTCTTGAAACTTCATAAATGAATTTGAACTTTCTCTGTTCCTTATTTTGAAAATATTTTCATAGTAAGATTTATGTTACCCGAGAGCTGGTGAAGAAGTCTGAAGGGGCCTGGATTCCTCCGCAAAATAAGGTTTTAAGACCCATGAGATTTCAAAAAGCCACATCCTTAAGTGATGTTGGCTGTATTTGGGCTCTAACTTAGCCTATTTCCTTGCTTTCACCCAAAGTGAAAATTATAATAGATACTTATTTTCTCAGCAAATGTTGAAAAAGTTGAAGACAGTAATTCACATGCAAAGTCAGTGCACAGCTAACTAGAGTATTTTCTCTACCTGGTCACATAATGTGATCCTCTACAGTTCAGCCAACAGGCCAGGGAGAAAACTTCATGTACTTCCAACCTGCAGCCCTGTAATCTCGTCTCCTGTGAAATGTTCAAGATCTCTGCTGTTTTCTTCCTCACCACTGCCTCTTATTCTTTCGCATCTGTCATACCTTTGATCTCTTTTACCCGATCATCTGTGTGTTTGGAGTTAGGAATTTTAAAAAATGAGAAACTTTTTGGTTACTGGCTTGGTCATCATATTGTTATGCAAGAATGCCAAATCTATCCTTGCTGTTTACAGTTTTCTCATAACTAAGAGCTAAACATCAGACAATGGATGCGAAGGGCTGTCTATGAGCACAACTCCTACGGTCTTCACTCTTCCTGTGCCTGAGACTAGAGTGTGATGGAATGACTAAATTAACAGCTGATGAAGACAAAAGAATTTGTTAAAAGCTTAAGTAATGGTGATAAAAAGGCACAGGATTTTTAACAGAATTATTTTTTAGATGAGTCAGTCTACTGAGAAAAGAAACACCTCACCTCTCTGCAGAGTATTAGACATTTATCTGATAGTTATAAATGGTTTGCAGCAATAATCTCTACTGCTCTAAAACAATTTTTACTTCCATATGATCAGAGAAATGTTGGAGAAATTGTGTGTAATAGTGTTTATCAACTGCAAGTCATTTCCATAGATAAATAATGCAAATAGTAATGCACAATAATAGGTGATACACTGAAACAGCCTTATTTGGGTCAATGTAATTAAATCTCATATTCTGGAGAGTCACAATAAAAACAACCATATAGATTATGTATCATTTTATATTAGATATTAAACAGTATTGGATAATACCTAAACACTTGACAGTGCCAAGAGCAAATGCAGAAGCAGCTCGTGGTTTGTTAGTAACAAGAGCAAGTTCTCCAAAATATTGTCCTCTTGAGCATCGAGCTATTTCTACTGCTCCATTCTCTTCTAGATCTTGTTTACCCTGAATATCCTGTAAAAAAGGAAAGAGAAAGAAAGAGTATGAGAGGAGAGATTTGCTGAACTCAGGATTTCATAAGCAAAGTTAGTGACAATGGTAAAAAAAATGTTTGGTGTTTTAGGGACGTTTACCTTCCTTGTCATTATAATCCTTACTTCTCCAGATTCCACAATGAAGAAAGAATCAGCCAAGTCACCCTGCCCAAGGGAAAAAAAAAAGAAATTGAGTTTCATGGTAACATGAAATGTTTCATGGTAACATTCAAATATTTGCAATCAGTGCCTTGAAGCTCCTCTTTTTGATACCCGTTGCCAAAGAACCCGCGTTTAATTTGAAAACCATACTCTAGACACACAACAATCAAACCATTTATACAGACCTAACTGACAGCAAGGGTTTTTCATGAAAAGACATAGCTGACTGTGCCTTACGCTAAAAGCGTAAGAGAAAACCAATGTTGTGGAAGATTTTTAGGATCCTTACTACCATTTCTCCAATTCTATGTTCCTCCTAAATTACTTCCCTTACCATGTTTCCAGTATAAAAACCCTCCAAGGGCTATGTGATATCCACTAATTATCTTGGGGCAAGACAATCTCAGTTGCCTACCTGAAGAGTTTACTTCTGTCTTCTCGAAAATCTTACCATATTTTAACAACAAGACCAAGGTGAGTCTTCAGTGTTCCTCATTGGAAGCACAGTTATATAGTTTGAATTTCTAAGTATACTAAAAATGTTGCCTCTTTTATTTATGCCAACAAAGAGGGTTGGTTTTGAAGGTACCATAAATGAAAAGTGAGCATTTGAAACAAAATAACTACCTCTTACATTAAAGATTCATTGATTTTGTGTACGTGAGAAAACCAAATAGGGTTTAAAAGTATGCATTGTCTATAAATAACATTATTGTTACCTATTATGAAAGAAAAACTAAAACTAGGAGGAAACTGTACCTGAGCAATGATTTGTTCTCCATCTTTGTACACTTTGGTACCAATCACATCAACCACTTTTAAACGCTCAGACATCTTCATTTAAAAAAAAGAAAATGTAAGAAATATTCAGTTAACCTTATGATAGTATATATTTAGAAAGCCCTTTCATATTTATTTTCATTAATCTTTGCACAGAATAGTGTATCTTTATTTTCCTGTTTTGATTACCATTAAAAAAAGAACTGCTGAATAGTGTTCCAGAGGGTGTATTACAGTTTCTGATAGTGTTATTCTGATAGAGCTTCCATTTTTGTAAGAAGCCTTCAAAAATTATTTTCAGGAAA
Source organism: Dasyornis broadbenti (assembly GCA_013397935.1). Lineage (NCBI taxonomy): Eukaryota > Metazoa > Chordata > Aves > Passeriformes > Dasyornithidae > Dasyornis > Dasyornis broadbenti. The sequence goes on from VZRN01011464.1 coordinate 2,343,491, forward strand.
GCATGCATGTAAAAAATATAGCTGATAAATTAAAATATTTTTAAATTCCCCAAGTCATTGGTTAATTTTATTGGCTAATACCTAGTAGAACTAAGCTTAGGAAAACTGTAAGTAAAGTTAATTTATGTTTTAAAATATAGTATGAGCAATACTTATTTATCCTAAATTTAAAAAAAATAAAAAATATGGTCTTTCTCCAAAAGAAAAGTGTGCAAAATTTTATTGTGAAGAAACTTTGAATGCCAAATTTAAAGTCTTCAAAAGCAGAATCTTATCAGGTACCTCAGATACAGCCATTAAAATAATGCAATAGAAATCTTACTTCTAAAGATTTAAGGAATGGCAATGACTCAATAAAACTTTCATACATTCTTCTCTTTTTGGCATTATTTTTTACAATGATTCTTCGGAATGTTACCCTGTCCTGTAAACACAAAGAGAAAAAGAGAGTTTATTAACTGAAAATATGCGTGTGCTAGAAAATACTTTAGAACTGGCTGAAGATAATCAAATTACCGAATTTTAGTCACTCAGTGTAGCTGTCAAACCAACTGACTGATCTCTCCCTGCAGTAAGTTAAGAAAGATTCCTCTAGAGGTCAATCAAGAGCTCCTAAAGTTAAGGTCCTGATCTGATCGCGCTATGAAAATCTCTGCATGGAGTGCAGACTGAGTTCACATGTATTAAACAATGAACACTGAGAGGGTGACTTGGGATATATAAGAAATCCTCAATATTTAAATGTTTAATTTACAAAGTTTTTCATTATCCTGAGGTCCCATACAAATTGGTATATACTCAAAGAGGCTTTTAGGTTTTTATATAAATGAAACCCAAATACATGGGTCTGGGTCTTAGGTCACAGTTCACTTTCTGCTATTTCAGCAGAACAAGACTCACTGCTGCCCTAAACAGCCAACTGGACATTCCTTAGGATTTGGCCATGCAACTGAACCAGACAGATGGAAAAACAACACACATGGGGTTTTCTTCTCTTAACTTTGTATGACTGCCTGGTGACAGGCAGAGGGTAAATGCATTGCCAGCCTTCACTGTCACAGTGAGGACCTAACAGCCAACAGAACCCAATCCAATTTAAAGCCCACATTACAGTGTCCTAAACAATCCCAAAAGTCACATGAATTAAGCTGGTGAAAAACCACATGTTTAATTTCAATCCTGGGATCAGTCATTAAATCGATATGTACATCTTGAAGATGATGGCCATCCCAGTTTTGTGGTAAATTCAATGACTCTTGTCAAAGATCCAGGTCGTATAACACTTGAATTTTACATTGGAATTTTACTCTGGAAACAAAGGCATTTCCAATCAAGGCAGGGGAAAAAAATTATATGCAATTATCAAGTGGTTTTCAATTTGGGAATTTATAATTAAAGTAAAATAAAACAAAACTTTTTTTTTTTTCTTTTTAAAGGTGTTTTATTAAGCCTCAGATTTCCATCTGTGGATTCTGGAAAAAGATAGCATTGTGCTGGGACTTCTCAGGGTTTCTAGAATTAAACTTTCTGAAATTAAAATTCTTTTTTTTTTTTTTTAATGCTGATACAGCATGCCAGTGAAATCTATATAAAATATATGTATTTTTTAAATAGCTTAAAAAAAATAGTGTACTTACCAAACCCCAGATGGAACCAGGAGAGGTAGCTATAATTGTAGCTGCTCTGGGTGTATTGTACATTAAGGCCAACTCACCAAAACATCCTCGGTTATCATAGGTTCCAACACACCTTCCAACACCATCACATTTTACATAAATATCATATGTACCTCTGTTAATAAAATATATAAATACAATTAGTAGAATCCAGCCCCGGCCTTTGCTAAGCAGCCTCTCACTATATTTTTTATACCATGAATTCCAAAGATAAAGCATGTGAAATATACATTTGCTTGCTTAAATGGTATGAAATACCTTGTAAAGGCACCTCAATGACTTCTATAAATAATAAAACTGGTCCCTCTTTAAAGGGAGGGAGGGTTATTAGTTTTTACATTAACTCAGTTTAAAGATAGAATGGATGTACAGTGATCTGTTTATCACCGGAACTTATTAAAAATTAAGATCTAACTTAGTCTTTGTTTCTTAATTTCATTTTAACAACACTAAATAGAAATGTCATGAGTCTTTGCAAAAATTGGCATGATAGGGTCACTGAAATAATTAGATAAGTTATTTAATATTTTAAATATTTTAAAGTAGTAATTTCTAATGAAACAAATAACAGAGATGCAGGAAGTGGAAGGAAAGTATCTGAAAAGCAACATAAGATCATGAAATAAATGTGTGCATTTTTCTAATATATTGTGCATTTCTTCTCCCATCATTAATTTACTAACTTTTTTTTTTCTTTAAGACTGCAGTAAAATCTGATATCTTGTAAAACATGAAGTTGCCATGCCCACTGATGCTGAGCCATAATTTTCTTCAGTGATGAATATCTGTATGGTATGCATTGATAAATCACATGAATGTAATGCAAAAATCTGTGCAATTATTTCATTGACAAGGGACACAGAGGTGATATCCTGCACCTAAAACCTGCAAGGCTGACAGAGTATTGTGAAGTCCCTGAAGCATTTTGGATAAGAGATGACAAACTGTAACCTTACAAGGCTGAAAAATATTTTCTTTCCAGCACAGAATCCTGACACACTTTTATGATCATCTAGTTTAATATTTTAGTTAGAAGGGAGCTACAACAATCATTTTGTCCACCTACCTTACCACTTCAGGGCTGCCCAAAAGTTAAAGAATGTTATTAAAAGAATTGTTCCAATGCACTTAAACACTGACAGGCTTGGGAATCGACCTCCGCTCTAGGAAGTCTTTTCCAGTGCTTGACCACTCCCTTGGTAAAGAAATGCTTCCTAATGTCAAATCTGAACCTCCCCTTTGAACCATTCCCATGAGTCCTGTCACTAGATACCAAGAGAAAAGCTGTAATGTAAGAGTTAAATACAAGTTCATAGAATGCAGACTTTTCTCAATGGACTTTTGCATAGTGCTTTGTGCTATGAGACACAGCAATTCACCTGTCAATGACATAGAAGTTGTCACCATCATCCCCTTGATCAATTACATGTTCCCCTCCTTCAACCATCTTTTCAAACATCGCATCTAACACCTGAGACATCTGTTCCTGTTTAAAAGAACACAAAGACAAGAAATTATCCTCTGCTTTCAAAATGTTACTCTTCAAATTAACTAACTGGCCAGCTTCCCAATATGCAGATAAAAATTGTTAACGGTGGAAAATATTCATGCTGCAGAAATGCGTGGATCAATAACAGAAAAGACAGTTCTATTTAGTATTCAGTGTTAGCTTTTCCTCTTCCAGTGTTCAGAGCACAGCTTCCCACTTGTCACTGCAAATGATAAAACAGATCTTCTTTGCAACATAAATTGCTCATGATCATCCAAAGACAGAAGTTCATCCTTCCCAACTGCGTAACAATATACCCTTAAAAATAAAACAACTTGTATCCATTATTCTAAATGATACATTTACGTGATTTTGTCCTTAGGACTTCCTTACAGAATGTAGTTTCAAAATTATTGTAAAATATTTTGAAAGTCTAAGTTACACAATGCCTGCAGAATGTCGGGCCAGATGTAACCATAAAGGTCTGCAGTGCTTTGGCTGAGTAAGTAAATGCTGGACTCACTGGGAAGTAGGAATTTACACATGGCTACAAAACTACTTTGTTTAGAGAGAAATGTTGACAGCCTAACAAAACATGATCATTTGAATTACAGCTGTCAAATAAAACCAGAAAACTAATTACCCGATTTGTCTTATTTATTTTATGTAAATCTGCTAAAACTTGACTATTCATATCTAAACAACCCAAACACAGCTCACTGTGGACTAAGAATCCTAAAAAGATAACTTAGAAATTTAGATTTTATTTTTAGTTTCCCCCACAATATGCCAAAAATTCTGTGCTGCTTGAAACTTATCAAGTATGTATCATACTGGAACAAGCAGGTTCTAGTGAAAACCATGGTAGAAAAAGCCTGTAGATTTGCATTTTTCAGTAGTTCAATTCACAGCATTTCCAGCCACTGGAAGATGGATGGCATTTGCCTTTCCAAAGAACACCAGTGTAAGTCAGTCCTCTAGAGTCCTTCGGCAGCCCATGGACAGAGGTAACCATACGAGATAGCTCAGAATCATTCTCTAGAGATTTCCCTTTCTTTCCTCTGAGGATAGAGAGATCTACTGTGCCTCCCAGTTACACACAATTTTTAGACAGATAAATCAGGTGTAATGAATTCCATCCATTATGCTGTTGAATTTCTTTACTTACTGGAGGCTTTTAAAAATACCAGCAGTATCGTGCTATCCAAGCCTTTTTGAAAAATGGAAGCTACATACAATTTTCCTTCACAGAGCTAGCTGGGTGTGGGCACAAAGAACAAGAATGGCAGTATCCATCCTTAGTACAGTTGATCATGGCAAAGTACAGGGAGACAATATGCAGCCCTCTTAGGCCAGCAAAGAATCATTTAGCTATGTCTCTACTTAGTACTTTTGTTAGTATAGACAGGTATGTATTTGAAAAAAGATGGACCATTTCAGATATCGGTGAATGTGTTATAGTGAATTTCAGAGAAAGAAAAGCATGAGTGGGTGCCATTGGGAGAGACTGAAAATTAGGTACAGGAGTCAGTTTTTACAAACTTCCATGCTTAAACGAATAGGCAATATTACATCATTCTTTTCAGTCCTCTCTATGTAAACAAAAAGAAACTCCTACAGAATCTGCAAAACTGACCTAATGTCAGCTTGTTGTCTAAAGCACTTGAAGCAGCACCTTCCTTTCCTCTGGCTTTACATCTCAATTGGCAAAGTGGCTCGCCTTGTCTCCCTTTTGAAAACAAGTAAGAATGTACAGAATGCTCCACACTTCATGGGAGGCTAGAGGCCATGTTATCATCTAAGTGCAAGCAATGCAAGAAAAATGTATTATATGGGGATCATACCCTAGAAATTAAAATACTTCCAAGATATCTTGGGAAAAAGATTAAACCAAAATGATGGTTATTTGCTCTAATGAAGAAATAATACATGTAAGTTAAAATCTTTATTCAGTGTGCTTCATCTTGGATTACTGGTTAAAACGTTTTCAATCTCGTAACTATGAATCAAGCTCACCAAACCACAACTTTTCCAGTATATAAAATTTTTTAATGCAACAGAGTAGAATTCATAAATCCAATTCCCTTTTAAAAATGTTTAAAACACTTGAAGACATCTAATACATCTGAGAGAAATCTATTAACTGCTGAAGCATTGCACATTTATTTTAACTTCCTAAATAAACTGCAACTAACTTAAAGACAAGTGGTACCTTTTGTAAAATTTTCCACTTTAAATTAAGACAAAGTAGACTGCAATAACCAAACAAGGAACATGGGTCTTTTGCTTTTACTGTGAGAATTACATAACTTGTCTGCCCAGTTTGCTCTATGTGAATCCTCTTGAATCTCTGCCGGACTGAGGCTCAATTTACTTGCACCCTTTAACGTTACTTTGAAAAGACAAGCATGGGTAAGTTTAGAATTAGAAAGCAGATCTCTTTCATAAACAGAATTAATTCTAGTATTTTTTATATGGTTCAGTTTAAATGCTTTTCTTCCTTAAAGCAGTTCTACTTTCAAAAATACATGTAAAATGAAAACAGGATGAGGGGTTTTTTAGTGACTGACTGGCCTGTAGTTCCCTGGGCCTTTTTTATTTCCTTTTTTAAAAATGGGGGTTATGTTTCCCCTTTTCAAGTCCCTGGACTGCCATGACTTCTCAAATAAGATGGGTAGTGGCTTAGCCACTTCCTTAGGCAGTTCCCTCAAGACCCGTGGATGTATCTCATGAGGTCCCATGAATTTGTGCTCCTTCAGTTTCCCTAGATGTTCCTGAACCCCATCGCAGTTGTTCTACAGTGGGTGGTTCTCCATTCTCCCCATCCCTTCTTTCACCTTCTGCAACCTGTGCAGTGTGGCTGCAGCACTTGCTGGTGAAGACTGAGGAAAAGAGTTGTAGAGTACTTGGGTCTTCTCCATGTCCTGAATAACCAGGTCTCTGTACCCTTCCTAAGAGGACCCACATTGTTCCTAGTCTGTTTTATATCACTGACATACCCTTTTTTGTTACTCTTGATGTCCTTGGCCAGATTTACTTCTGCCTTGCTTTAATTAACTTCCTAATGGTCCAGCATTGCATCTCTTCTTGCTGGCTTCTCTATCGCTTGGAGAAGGAAGTTATTATCAGTGCATTCCAAGAATCCCTGGGATTGCCTGTGCCCTGCTGTGTTGTCCCTCTGACAGATGTTGGGAGTAGTTGAAGCCCCCCATGAGCACTGTGAATGTGAGGCTGCTCCAATCTGCTTGTAGAGGACCTTGTGCTCTGTTTTCCTGGCCTGGCAGCTGTAGCAGACCCCCACTGCACTCTGTCTCCTCATCCCTCCCCAGGTGGAACTACCTGCACTCCAGCTGGTCATTGATATAGAGGGCAACACCATCTACTTGTCTCCTCTGAGTTGTCCCACCATGCTCCTGTGATGCCAATAAGACCTGCATAATTGCCATTCCATATTGGAAATGCACAAAATTCTTTGCATGTTTACAGTTGTTTACAAAAGACATGAGATTTGGACCAAAGCCCTGACAGGAATGATAACTGGTTTACCAAGGACATCCCCCTGACACAGCGTGTAGTTCCATCCCTCCTGCCAGGTCAAGTGAAAAACTACAACTAAACGCTCACGACTGTTGTCCTGTAGACTTTGTATCACAAAGTACTGTCCTCCAGATGCATGGTGCTTTATTTCAAAATAGTATGTTAACCTCAATTTCTCTCAAGTCAACAAAACAAACATGGCAATCACATCTCAACACAATTCCTTGACAAAAATTAGATCATAGATGTTAAGTATAATTAAAATGAGATTTTTATTTAGTATACATCTCACACGTATTAAAAATCCAGTCGCTTGTATGTCCTTGCAAGACAGCTTTTATTCAAGAGAGCTGATAAACCATGGCATGTCCTTCCCAGATGCCAAAGGCTCTTAACTGCCAAATTACCAAGTGCTTTGCTACTGCTGTGCCAGGTGCGTGTCTTCTTAATATCAGTTTGTAAATTTACTGTGAGCTATTTTGTAAAAGGAAAAAGGACTGGAGTTTCCAAGAAGCATCAGTGTTTAAACTGCTGATGTAATTGTTTATTGTCTGACAAAGTGCTACCTGAATCAATGAAGGCACTGTAGATAAAATGCAAAGTAGAATGTGATCATCACTGGTGATCATGACAATGACAAATGTAGAAAGCAACTTCTGAAAGTTTTCCTTCCTGACTTTTAGAAAAGGTATTCAGGAGATAGAAGGAACAGACACATTTCTACAATTATAATGATGTGGCATCTAACAGCAAACCAACACAATCCTAATCTGGCATATGACAGGAGCTGGTAAAATCCAGCTACCAAGCTGTGTGCCTTAAATCTCTAAAGTAATGGATGGTATGTTGGGATTATATATGCTTGGGAATCCCACAAAAGGATGAGTGTGCTGCTGGAGTGCTCCCCAGTAGAAATCTCTGTTAATTTCCTTTTTAGATCCAAGACAGCCTGTGCAATCCAGTGGGCAGAAGATTTCCTTGTACTTTAGCAAAATAGTAGCAACAAGACCTATCTCATATGACTTGTAAAAACATTCAGAGACACAATTGTAAGATTATTATGTGAACAAAGTGAATCCGCAGTTCTGTTGTCCCCAAGTTCATAAAATGAGCCCCAGTTAAAATGGCATCCTGCTGGCCACCTTCTCCTCACTTTGAAATATCAACAAATTAATATTCCACATGATATTAAGAAGTCAATGAAGCAGAAAATACCAGAAAAGGAAAGGGGCTGGGCATGGGGAGGGAGACAGAGGTAGAAAATGTTAGCAAAACATAAGCAAGGAAACCATGGGAAGAAAAGGACTTCTTAAATCAACAACTCAGAACCTTGTAGAGGAAGATAAATAACAAAATTTTCATGTCTACACCTCTCCACATTTGTTTTTCAAAAGAAAAACATGCACATATGCTCCAGGGGAACTCTGATAAATATGTTATCAGCAATATTGATCCAATTCAAAATATTTAGTTCCCTTGTGTAATATCCACTTGTAAACTAATCAAAAGGCTTTTATTTATTCACTATCAAAGAATTTAATTTGTATTTCAATGTACAATCAATATTTTCAAGCAATAGTAATTTCCTTGAGAATATGCCTTTACCTTCTTTCACACAGTTACATGCTAAATTAGTACTCTGCCTCTCAAATATGATGCACAGGCCCATCAGTTGGCTCAGTAACACATTTCATACTTTGTAACTAGCCCTCCAAGCAAATTGACTGATTCTTTTTAGCAGTTTCCTTAAAAAAAAAAACCGAAATAATTCAGAGTTGCAAACAGTTTCCAAAATTCTTAAGCTAAATATGAAGGTACCTTACTTTGTGCAGCTCTTTTGCAGAATATCTTGAAGAGCTTGTTATAGAATCACGGAAAAATTTAGGTCAGAAAAGACATTTAAGATGATTGAGTCCAACTATTAATCCAACATTGCCAAGTCCACCACTAACCATGATCCCAAGGGCCACAACTACACATCTTTTAAATACCTCTAGGGATGGTGATCCAAACACTTTCCTGAGCAGTCTCTTCCAATGACTGGCAACCCTCTCAGGGAAGAAAATTTTACTAATATATAACCTAAACCTCCCCTGGGTCAACTTCAGGCCATTTCCTCTGGTCCTGTTGCTTGTTATCTGGGAAGAGAGACCAAACTCCACCTCAATACAACCTCCTTTCAGGCAGTTGTACAGAGTGATAAGGTCTGCCCTGAGCCTCTTTTCCTCTGGGCTGAACAGCCCCAGCTTCCTCAGCTGCTCATCAGACTTGTGCTCCAGACCCTTCCCCAGCTCCACTGCCCTTCTCCAGACACACTGCAGCATCCCAATGTCATCACCTTTGTGTCATCTAAGAGGACAGAGTATTGTTCATTGTGACATGTTCAGACATTCTGGGCCCAGTCACATATATTATATATACATTTTATATATATTCACATTACATGAGTGTAGATATATATATATATATATATATATATATATATATATGGGGGGGGGGTGTAGTTCTAATTCTTCACTAAAGTTCTTAAGAACCTAAGAGCATCATGGGAATCTTCTGTTAGGGAATGATTTGGCATTAAGTATAAGATTCCACTGTTCATAAAACAGTTACATTATGCTCTCTTTCATCTTCCTTCAAGTTAATCAACTCTAATTGATTAATCAATATTTGTGCTCTCTTACACTGATTCTCCAGGTGCATGAGTGGCAATATGCCCAGAAATTGCTCTTGCATATTTGTGAACAATATGTATAATTTATTACTTTTTAGAAAAGGGTCAAGACCTATTTTATATATTCTGTACAAGCATTAGCAGGGCAAAGCTCTCCAACATTAAACTTCCCTGAAAGAGAATAGATGATCTAACACTGCTTGTGAATTTCTGCCAAAGAAAGGATTCAGATTTTAAGTGCAAGGGCACGGCTCAGCTTTGATGGTACCAGTCCCTTGAGCCAGCCTCTTACTCTGATAAAAGTTCATCAGGTTTTTAAACTGCTGCCCTATGGTCTGTAACTGCCAAAACAAATAGCCTGTTGTTAATCACCCCAGCAAATCTTCCTCTTAAGAGGAAACCAAAAGAACAACTCTGAATTGCATTGCAAAAAGGAGGTGTAGAAGGCTGCTTGGCCACTAGATGAGCTGCTGCTATTCTCCCTGGTGATAAAACAATTGTTAGTCTGAACAGAGAGTAAATTCAGTGATAGCAGCTTCAGGCTTATCTTCTGTAAGGGCTAAAGACATTTGGTCATTATCTTGTTTTCTCCTTGCTGGCTTACACAAAACAAAAGTGGAAGGGAAAGAGGGCAGCTTCAGAGCCCACTGTAGTAACTTCCAGTGCCTGGAGCATGAAGGAGGGAGTCTGGTAAAATGCTTTGTATGTGCAGGTAGAGTAACTAGCCTGGCACACCACGACAAGACTGGGAGAAAAAAAGTAATATTATGGTTTCTGGCAGATGGAAGACAGGCAACCAAGAAGGACAATAAACAATACTCTAAGAGGAAGAGATTTTCCTGGGAAGAAGAACAGGAAGAGATACTTTAGAAGAAGAAAAAGTTAATCTAATATATGTTAGATTAATGGCATGGGCAGAAGAAAACAAACATCAGAATAGACCTGTCTCCTGATTCTTTCCTGATTTGGTCCTCTAAAAAGTAACCAAGCATCTCTGCAAAACCTCTTTCCCTCATCTTGTTGCGAATGCATGTATCAATCCATATTCTTATCTTGAAGTAATTATTTCAAAACTGTAACACACTAGCTGAAACTGATATTGAGTGATAGCAACTAGATGGGAAGTGATTAAGCCCTCAGAAAGGCAAAAAGATGGCTAACATGTAAATTCTTGAAAAGTATTTTTTATTTAAGGGAGTTAACTATGGAATACATTGCTGAACTCACATTCATTGACCAGTCACATCCTCATCATCCTACTAAGTTAAATAACATTTCCATAAAATTCAAGTAACTTCACAGACTTCAGGGAATTAAAAGACTAGGCCTTTAAAACATAAGAATGTTGCTTGGGGAAATGTTTGAGAGCTGGTGTTCCTTTGCACTATTATATTTTTAATCACAGACATTATGTGAAATATTGATATTTATAAATATATATGTGCAAGTTTACCTGTCTGATATTCAAAAACTACTATAGTTAAATGAGGGTTCAATACAGTGTTGTGTGCATATATAGCAAGTCCTAAGTTGTCTCAAAGTCTGAAGGTTATCTTTTTCTCCTTTCTCACTTAGCCTTATATTCAAATTATTCTGCTGGGTTTTCATTTTATGTGGTGGCTTTTGTCTTTTTAAATGGACTCTTTAATTAACAGGCTGAGCAGAGAACTGTAAGTCACTCCCAACTACTGCAACTTCTTCTGCTTTAATGATAGTCTTATCTTACCCTTCCATTTAAATTAAAATACAGTGTGTAAGGGTGGGATAAAGTGTTAAGAAAAGGCGGGCTTCACTGAGCATCATGTACTGAATGCAATTCTGACCGCACTGTAAAACATGTTATTCTGTATTTGAAAACGGTGTTTGACACCCTGCTAAAAGGCCATTGGGGAAAAGCCATTACGCCCATTACATCATCTGTTTCCCTCTAACTGACCTTTGAAATGATGACTTTCATACACAGAACTACAGCAGAAAGAAACTGAAGTTCAATACAAGAATGAAAAAACAACCAAAAAACACAGCCATGGGAGTGGGAGATGCTATCAATGCAAAGCTTGACTTTTGTTCTAGAGACTTGAGCTTTAGCAGCTGAAGATAGCATCTCTCTTCAAGATGAATAAGGTTTTTGCCAATACACGGCTCTGTAAACTGCAGCAGCTCTCATGGAGAGGCAGAGGTGAAGGAGAGAGAGCTGGCACAGGAACTTTTAATTACTGCAACTACAGTGACAGAGCCCTTGAGTTGCTGCTCAGAAGCAGAACAAGAAGGAGGAGTGGGAGAAGTCTCCTAGGGACTACAGATCCTGGCTCCACAGAAGGAGCAAGCCAGACTTAAGATGGCTATATTTTAATATCTGTGCTCTCTTCAGAGCTGAGTAGTTTTCCAATGTCTTTTATGAGTAAAATTATTGTAATGAAAAACTCCTTCACAAAAATTATCTTATTCAACTTTCCAGAATGCTGCCTGTAAAGGATTCCAAGCTGAAGGAAGTGCTCTTAATCCATTGGACAATCTGAGCAAAGGGGAGTGAACAAGACTTGGGGAGATCCCCAGTGCGCATTTCAAGGCTTTGGATTGCAGACCTGCACAAAGGGAGAACTCAGCTGAGAATCCTTGGAACAGACACCTGGAACAGATTGTGGGAACTATTAGCAATTATAAGTAACTGATTCAGAAGAAGAATTTAGAAAAAGTAGTACAAAACATCAGTATTGAGACAGTCCTGAGAAGACCTTCATGAACAGAATAAGTATCCCTTGGAAGAATATATCCTTGGAAAAAGTCCATCAAGTGCCCACACTGGAACAGTTTAATGCTCTATGTCTACCCAACATTACAGTATAACTGATGGGATGCCAACAGACCCTTGGTCTGCAGATCACGTGGCTGATGACTATTTAGATAGATGATCTAGCTCTCACTGTAAGGAAAGCAGATCCCACCCAGAAGAAGAGTGATACTATAAGCACCACTGACATCATAGCAGGCTCTAGGAGCACACAATAATCCATCATGTTGCAGGGTTCATAAGACAGAAATGCTCAGAATTAACCAAGAGGAGTCTGCCAAAGTGCCATTGGCAGGCTAATGGAATGATGGTCCAGCCAACTTGAAGCCAGGACACAGCAACAATAAGAAAAATACAGAATAATTTCACATCCATAGCAGATGCCCACAAATGACTTGATTCCCTGAAGCTATTCAGAAAAAAAATTCAGGAGCAGAAGGGGTAAATGTTTGCATGACTTTAGCTTGAACAAGTATAGTGAAACAGCTGATTAACTACCTATTAAACAGAAGGCATGAGGGAGTTAGGAAACCTTCTGTGTCAGGATCCCTACTGTCCCAAGAATCCACATGTATTAACACCCACGTTGAGACTTTTGATGCCCTTCCATAACAATAGGTCCAGGGTTCTGGTACTCTGGGGCTTTGTGGCTCACTGCTCCTCAGGGCTTCTCTGGGAACAGGTACCCAGGGTCAGGGCTTAGTCTTTGTGCAGACAGGAGCAGGAGCTGGAAACCTGCAGCACAAATTAATGTGCATTCTCTGTAATAGCACCTGATTTCCAAATACAGCTGCAGGCTGGTCTTTCCATTAGCTCCCTCTTGAATCAAATTTTAAACTTTCTGTTCTCATACTTAAAAATCTACATAATTATTTCTCTTTCCTTCATGCTCCCTCCTTTGACAGCACTGAAACAATTCTCTTGAGAAAGCATTTGGGATGCTGTGAGTCATCCCAGCCTCAGTATGTATGTTTTGATTGATACACTCACCTTTTCCCTTAAACAATCCTGTGTGCTTTCTGGTAGCATTATCATCTTTATCTGATCCAGATCATCCATTCAGTGCATTTAAGCTTTCTTAAAAGCTCATAGTTGTTTTTATAGGAAACAGAAGGAAATTATTCGCACAGAGGAAAATTACCTGAAGCTTTTTTATGATATTTGCATTAAGTGAAATAATACTGTAAACACATCACTAGTACCTTTCTCTTTCCCTCTATTCCATAATTGACTTGTTCAATTACATCCATAGCTAAACTGTTGGCTTTGGGGGTAATTTTCTGTTTTGATGGAGCACTCAGCACCTTTTGGAAGCTAAAAAGCAACTAACAGAAAAAACTTAAACATTCCAGTTAACTGATGTACAGGGAAATTTAAAATAAGAAAATACAATAATTTACAATCATATTAATGTACACATTCTTATTAATGTATAGGCTTATATTAATGTATTTCAAGATTATCATTAATGGTGATGAACAAAAGACTCTATATATGATGTATCAGTTATAAAAAATGGCATTTCTGGAATTTATTAAACAGTCAAGAAAGCACACATAAGAGGTTACAGAAGTCAAATCTGTAAATTTCTGTTCCAAAGCTCAAGAGAAATAATTCTTAGCAACACTGCTAAATGCTGTTCATTACCAAGAATTTCTTACCGGGTCTAGGTTCTTAAAAAGAAGGATGTCCTTGCATGCCTCCTGAAGTCTGTTTCTTTGATCATCTGTTTTGGGGTGAATAATCTGAGGGATATAATACGAATATCATATAGTAGCACTAGCTAATTCAACTAAGCATTTTACACAATATTTTGGCCATGATTCATAATTCTTTCATTTCAAAACATTCAGGTTTTGAATAAACACTCAATGATAAAATGGTATCACCATAGCATTAGCAAATGAAACACTGCTATATTTATCTCACAAGATCTTTGCACCTGTAGAATCCAGTTAATTTCTGCAAGCCATTCTGGACACCTTTATCTATACCACTGCTATATAAATGTTACTCCACTGCTCTCGAATCATATTTGGGCCATGCATGTTTTATAAAAAGCACCAATGTAACATTCAGCCATTTGCCATGACTACTTCCTAAAGAATATTTTGTGAAAGAGTATCTATGTTAAATTTATATCAGAAATTTCACAGAGTAAACAACAAACTTGACACTAAGTGAGCCAGAGATTTGCTACATTACCAATGTCTGATTTATGTGAGTATCAATCAAGTTGTTTGACTCATATGCTTCAAAATATATGCTATGTATAGCTGTAATATTACAGGGTAACCTTTTTGACAGTGTTACAAGCCAGAAATTAGGTAGAATACAAACAATTAAACTTCTCTTGAAAGTCATGTTATTTCATCTTGAAAGCTAAGTAAATGCTTTTAAGAGAGCGATATAAATAAAAGAAATAAATACAGTTCATTATTTATCACACTGTACATTGAAAAATCTTAGCAATTTTATAGTTTACCTTTTTTATGCCTTATGAAAAAGGAAACTATCTCAGTACTATGAAGACACCAAGTAAACGTTTTTAGAAGCGGGTGCTCTCTGGGTAAATATAAGTGCACAAAAAAGCTTCTTTAATTACCAAACCTTGGTATATGGTTAAGAATAATACATCAAATCCTACATGGGTGACTATAACAGAGAATATTTTACTGTTCCTTTACCACAAAACCCCAAGAGATTACTAAAGTATATTATAATAAGAATGTTTTTGGATAGGAATGGTAAAGCTGGTTACATATTTCCTCCTAAATTTAATGCCTGAGAATTGAAAAAGTGTTTGACTCTAAGTACCCTAGATTCTGCGTCGTCTTCTTCTTCATCAGGATTATAAGCTTCTGCACACACTGAAATAAAAGAAAAAGGACAATATTAATTCAAATTACTAGTGTTTCACAAGATTTACAAAAGACAAAATGCATTGTGTGGTACAGCAATTATACACAGTAATGTAACACACTTAGTAGAGAAGAAACTGCTGAGAGGGTCCAGAGCAGGCCAACTCCAAATTGCAGGTGAATCAAAGCTACACTTGTATCATTTTTGGACATACTTTCCCATGTTTTGAAAGGCCTCTAAGGTACTTAGAATAGCTTAGGTGAAAAACTGGTATCTTACCTTCCAATCAGAATTTTTTTCTGATGCCTAAATTATTCTTTTCTCTTAGAATTTAAGCTATCCATACAGGATGCAGAGATCAGATCATTCCCTTCATCTATGTACATTCCAGGGTGGGTTGGTTGGTTGGTTGGCTGAAGGTGTTTTGTTGGGGTTTTTTTGCATACTGGAAAACTTTTCACTCCTGCCTATCTTTTACTTTCAAGGCTAAATAACTCCAGTTCTTCTCTTTTTTCCCTTACAAGTCACATTTTTCAGCTCTCTAACTATCCTTATTGCCATTCCCTGAACTCCCTCTAATTATCTATATCTTTATTGAAATGTGATGCTCAAAACTGGTCCCAGTACTTGAACTGAGCAGAGTACTGAGTACATCAGATGAATTACTCCATACATTTTACAGGATATATGTCTTTTTCATCCATCCGTGCCTTCTTTGCAACAGCTTGACTATGTTTATTCATGTCATATTTATGACATATCATTTCAAAATCCACTGCTTAACCATCTGTCTTATGCCTGTATATGGCTATTCTGCCCAAGGATAGTACCATACACTTGCACCTGCTAAATATTATTTTATTTTCAAAGCCATTTCAAGATCATTTTCAATTCTAATCCTGTTCTCTGGCATCCTTCCAATTAATTCTCAACTTTGACAACTGCAAATTTAATAAGCATATTCTCTAAAACATAATCCAGATTATTGCTGAAAAAGCAGATTAGTGTCTAAAATAAACTCCTGTGGAATACACAAGTGAAACAGCGCTAGCTGCTTGGGGTTTACCTTATTCAACCAGTTCTGCAGCTGTATTCCATGCAACTGACATATAAATATTGCTTGATGTTGCCTAGCTTGTTTATAGGGGAGTCTTGTAAGACAGCATTCAGAAGTTTCTTAAAATGAAAATGTAGGGCATCTGCTCCTTTTCTTTCATCCACAAGTTTTAATCTCTTGTAACAGGATATTAGATAGTTCCAACAAATCCATGCTGATTGCTGTTTGTTATTTTCCTGCAAGTATTTACAAAATGAATATTTGTCTGTAATTTTTCTAGGAACAAAAATGGTCTGCAAATCTGTGACAGGACTCTTCCATCCATAGATCCTCTCTCCTTTTAAGGATGTGTTTTTCTCTTCTCTGGATTTTTTTTCACACTCATTTTTCTTCTTCAAATTCTCAATGGTAACTGCTAACAGGGCTGAGACTAATTTAGAAAATTCTTCCAGTTTCCAAGTATAGCAAATGTGAGGCACAGCTAACCTGGGAACACCTAACACATTAAGTACTGTCTGATTTGTCCTTTCTCTCTTCTAGGCTATTTTCCATATACTCAAAATAACACCAGTGAAGACCAATGTGCTTCTGTTAAGCAGTAGAGCAACGCTTTCCTGGAATGTGCTCCTACCAAAAATATACTTCCAGAACAATTTCTGTTACTCCTCATGTATTTATTGTACACAATCTTGTCTTGTGCATTTTTTTTGTCTTGGCTTCTTTAATTTATTTTGGGGTTTTTTTCTCTGCATATTTTGCTATTCTTTTGTATTTGTTCTGAATAATCCAAACTAGTTTTAATTTTGTACATGGTTCCTTCTTGTGTGTGACATAAGTGAGCTGCTTCTATTTTAGACAGATTTATTTTACTATGCTTTTTGTCCTTCTCCTGTGCTGTCTCAATTTGCGTTTTTTCTCTTTATAATTTTTCTTTGGGGAACAAACAATTCTTTAACTTCTTTTCTCCAGACTCCTTTCTGAAGAGGTTATGCCCACAGTTCTCTCATATCCCATTAAAACCTGTTTTTCTAATTCTTTTACCTCTTTCCCTTCCTGAAATCTGCAAGTCCTGTCATTGCGGGGTAAGTCTCACTCTACCGGCCTTTTCTCTTCCTATTCTTTAACAGTTTCTCCCTTAGAGTTGGTATCAAATATAATAGCTTCCCTTTAGGTTGCTTTTCCCACTGTCTCAAAATTTAGTCGTCAGTGCATTGCAAAGCACATTGGTATTCCTCTTCATTGGCTTCCAGCAGGTGACTGATTTATTAAAATCCCTCATTTTCACCATCACCTGTACCCTGACAATAAAAATCCCCACCTATCTGATCTGTTTGGTGGTTTGTGCAATGCCTGCATAACAGTGGAGCCCATGAGCTTTTCCCTATTATTACTCAGAGAGCATCTGTGTGTCCAACTCCCTCTACAGCTGGGTCACAGCACAAATATCTGAACCAAAACATACAACACCCTCTTCCCCCTCCCCGTTCTCCCGCCACATCTTTGCTGTGCCACTTCAGTCACAGTGTTGCTCATGGATTAAGATTTGGTGTCCTCTTGTTTATTCCCCATACTTCCTATGATATTATACAAACAGCTTATGAACTAGTGACCAGGTAGGCCCATCAGCCTCCTCATTACCACACCCAATTAAAAAGATTTCATGGTAAAGCATATCATTGCACATATTATGCAGAGTCCCAAAGGAAGTCTTGGTCCCCACTGTATCAAACACTCAACTAAAATGTCAACTTTATAAAACTTGACATCTTCAAAAACTTAAAGAAATTTGACACAAGTCCCTCTGGAACTGTCTGAAATTCCTATCCAGTTTACTGGAAACTGGATTTGGTCCCACATAATTACAGATAACCACATAAGGAAGTCTGCAACCTCTTGAACAACTATAATATTTTACCTCTACATAAACAAAATGTTCCTACCAACTGCTTAATGGTACTACAGTTACTACAATCTTGTCAGAAATAAAGTTCAGGGGATTTTATTTAAATAGCAACAATAATAACGTGCCAAGTAAGCACCATATAACCGATCATAATGTAAATCACTACTTTGTTTCAACTGGTATCAGCTCTGTGCCCTAGTGCACGTATGTGTACATGGGAGCCAACAATCTGTGTTACAGTACAGTGTGCTGCTGGGTGTATGAAGAGTGTGTCTCAGCCTGAGGTACGAGTACATCCTGTCCTTACCTCTACAGGAAAAAAGTTAAAACAAACCAAGAATTTAATTCTTCTGACCTGTATTACATGTCCAGACTAAGATGAGATCAATTAAAAATGTGGTTTATTGGTTGAGGCAAATCCTATCCTTTTTGCGACCAGTCCTAGTTGTTACAACAAGCTGCAAGACTGGTTTCCCTCACTTCTTCATTTAGTATATATTTCCTGGAAAACAAAGAAATTCATCATCTGATGACGATGATAGGCCGCTCATGCAATAGCACCTCTTCTGTACTCCTTTGGTGTATTCCAAGGAGACAGTCTGTGGTCCCCATCTCTTTTGCCTAAGGCTTGACTGGCACCACAGACATTAATTATTCTGAATGATTGCACTGCTGGTGGCTGCAATACTCATAGTGTTCAGTATTTTAGTTTTCTACGTCTCTAGCTCATTCCACATCCCAACAGTACTCAGTACATGCTGACTTTACCATGCTCAGATGCCCTGCCACATTTTGTTGTGTGCTACTGCTGAATTCAATACTCACATCATTGTTCAAAAAGCAGTCCTAATACTGTTCTTAGGGACCTATTTAACCCCATACATAACCATGGCATTAAAAAATAGTGGTACAAACACTGTACATATTTCTCTATTGATTACTAAGCTCAATTAAGTGAAACTTTTTTTTTTTACTTTTGCCAGCTGAGGGTTATGTTTCACATATAGCTCCCCAAGATGGACACAAACACAAACAAACACAAAGTATTTCTAGAAAAATGAACTGTCAAAAGATAGCGTATTATGAAAATATACCTGCACTGAAATCTACACACTACTCTAGATGGATTGCTTTGTCAGCAAGACAGAGGTAAACTTTGATAATGTCTAACTCATCACTCCAAGTAAAGCCAATTTTCTGGTTTTCACCTACTAAATATGCTTTATATTCAAAATCAGCAATACAGTCACTTCAGCCATGAATGAATGCTAAAATGAAAATTAACGCAGAGTTGGCAATTGTAAGATCACAAAACATGTTAGTCATGCTCTTTCATACCCTTGACGTATCAGGAAATGAGGCTATCAATAAAGAAATCACTGAAAATTCATATATAATCATTGAATAATGTATTATACTCAAAACATGGGAAGAAAAACAATCAAGATGTGGCTACTCTTTCCAAAGTACAGAACCTCCAAGTGATAAAGTGTATTAGAAAGAATTTTTAAAGAGAAGAAGAGCTGTGGAAATATTTTTTCAACCCCTTCAGGGCAAATCAAGACTTTAGTTTCAACAACATGACTATTAGGCTGGAGCATGAAAACAGACCATCTCTAGCTGCTGTAGCTACGCCAGCATGTCACACTTCCCTAACTATGGCAGCTGTGACCATTCCTTCATACAGCAAAAATGTCACTTCCCCAGTTTACCTGTACAAAAATTGCTAAAGTGACTTAATGGCAGTGTCAGATTTTTCCTGTTTTGTCAGGATTTACTTCTCTTGAATGAGAAATAGGGTACACAGACACTCCTTGCAGAGCAGGTGGTTGTCCCAAATTAGACTAGACAAATACTACTAGACCTCCAGAGTTTCTGATATGGAAACCTATTTTCTGGCATCTCACCAGTTCCTACTACTACGGGAAGAACTAGCAAGAGAGCCCTGCACTCCAAAACCTCAATTTCATAAGTAGTTTTTATTTAAACAAAAGCAACCATTGGGGGGTGGTAGCAGTGAGAATCGGTTGTGGTCTCTGATGCTTACAACTGTCAAGTACCAAATATTATTTTTATCTTCCTGGTTTTGACTGGAAAGATCTTCCACATGCAAGATGAAATTGAAGAGCTGTAAGTTGAAGTAAGGACTGAAGAACAGCCCAGAGAAAGGCGATCAACTCTCTCATCTCTGTGAGCATACAACGAGATGAGATAGATAAAATTTATCTGATTTCCACACATGATATAAGGCAATACTAACTACCTCTGCTGCTGAGACCTACCATTTGTGCAAAACCCAGGAACTATTTAAAGAAATTAAGATTGCTTTAAATATAAGCTAATTTGGAACAAAGCATGATCACTGGGGCTATCACTTCCCATGATACTGTGAAAAAGAAGTCTGTGAAGTGCCTACTCATGAGGGGGTCACTAAACGAAACTTTAGGCATAATTAGGTGAATACACAGAATGCCTGATACCTTGCAATTCTGTGTTATTACTCTTTTAGATATAGTACATTTACATTAGAAATGCTGTCCAAACTGGAATAAATGTATACACAGAAAAAACAGTCTGACCATCAGAGAGACATGCATATTGTAGAGATTTCCTCGTATGCAACAAACCAAAATTAAAGAAATTTCCCCTCCAATCCACCAGACTTAGGGCGTAACAACTTTTGAGCAGTCGACAACCTAGCACAAATCACTAAGTGCTCAGAACACCAGCCTAAAAACCCGAAGCTGGATAAAATCCAGGCAGTTTGTTTCTTGTTAATTGTCAAGAAGGCGGTCTTCAGTTCATTAGGCAGGAACTGACTGAATCATAGTCTTGGGAGCACTGCCAAGACAGTCTGTTTCAGGATCAGCTGCTCGTGAAGGACACTCACCTACTCTTGCTGTCAGTGCTCAGACTGCAGTTCTCCAAACACTGCCTTTACAGTCACGAGCACCTACCAAATACCAGGGCTGTGCTACACAGCTCAGTGGCAAAACCTTCATTTTGCCGAAGCTAAAAGACCTTGCTCAGCCTGCACTATATGCTTGCAAGAAATCAGAGTCACACAATCAACTTTTCTCCAGCATTTTCTCTTGGCCATCTGCTACCAGTGCTATTTCTAATGTGCTGAACTACAAGCTATTTCCTCAAGCATTTCTAAAAAACATGAAGTATCTAATATAACATGTAGCATCTTGAATGAGGTCCATGCCAATAGTGAGTCATAAAACCTCAAGGATTCTCTTTAAAAGTCCACATGGAGTTTATTCATATTTCAAAAATCCTCACAACAAAGCAGAAGTTTCATCAAGATTCCACTGATCACCAGGAACGCCCATTTTAAGAAATATGATAGGCCCCCAAGACACATTTTTGGATAACATTATCCCGGCTGAGTTGTTCACGTGTGGACACATTTGCACAACTGACTTAATATTATCTAATATGTAAAAGTGCTAATTGTGATGTGTTAGACCATAGTACCTTCCTCTACTTCAAAGCACTCTGGATCACAGCTAGCACACTCACTGCTGGGTCAAAGACGCACACTACTCCCTGAAGTCATAGGGGTTTGAATCACTAAGCAGGCTCCTTCACAGAAACTATCTACTCAAACTTCAGCACAAAGATCGGAAAGACTTCCCTATTTTTAAATAGGGCACCAGAAAGGAAATTTAACAGAATTTCCCTAAGGACTTCCACAATACCTAGTCCTCTTTCCAGTCCTATTTCAGTTCTTTCAATAATTGTGCAATTTATCAAAATGCAGATAAAAAAAAAAAAATATTAAAACAACCCCAGCCAGGCTTCTGGCTCATGGTAGGAGACAGTTTTGGTGTCTCAGGAAATGCTTGATTTCATCTGTCTGGCTAGTGAAAGCCAGCACAAACACCCATTACAGTGTCCAGAACACTGCAGGTAGTTATTAAACAATAAAATCATTACAAAAGTAGGATGCACTTCCACTAGAAGAGTTTGCCAATATATACCATGTACTATAGTACTTACTCTACAAGCTTTCCCAATACATCATAAGGAGTGGCATAACATACAGCAACATACTGTACTCTGATGCTGACCTGTGTAACCTTCTGTTCCCATTCTCATACAAGTCCAGCAGTTCACAGTGGTACAGTGTGTTATTTGGGATATATATAAAATATGCATAAATATTTGACAAAGTCTGAGCAGACACAGAGCTCTTTGCATACATTTCAACTTTATATTTGCTAATACTACAGAAGAGAAACAGAACTGCACCCATCTCTTCCTGCCATATTTAGTACTTCATATCACATCATACAGTGATGTGATCACATAGTACATAAATCACAGATATACTTTTCTATTGAAAAGTCAGCATTAGGATAATATCAGAGAGGCTAAATTATTTTCCCACTAGAAAAGCCCTCTCTTTCATAATATGTGAGCAATTATAAACTGCAGCTATTAAAAAAAACACATTCTGAACTATGCAACCTCATCTTTGACTATTTTGTTAACCCATTTAAAGAGGCTTAAAAACAAAAACTGTGTGGGACATTGGTAGCACCTCTCAAATAACATATTTAGGAAGGGGAAAGAACCTGCTGTGTGACAGCAGCTGGAAGACAGGAGTCTACATGAGAAAATCTCTGCTAAAATTCTCCAGAGAGTTACAAAGACTAATGAAACAAAAAGACAGTGGTTGTTATATGAAATGACATACTTATGGCTATTTCATGTACTACTGTTTAAAGACTGAAACAAGATCTTGATAGTTATAGAAAGGATGTAGTGAGGGCAAGAAAATGTTTAGGAGTGACAAAGAAAATAATCTCTGATGACTGGACACTTAAAGATATGAAAAGATTCAAGAAAGCAGAAAAAAATTATATTAAGGGGAGACAACCGAAGGTGACCTCCAAGACAAAGACTCATGCAAAGAGTGACTGTAGGAAGAGTAGAGACAAAGCCAAAACTATTGACTCTGACAAGCTCATCTCAGTGTCCTGCCAGGGAATTAAACTGGTTTGAGCAAGACAAAGTGAAAAACCTGCCAATAGCAGGTATTACAGTATGATAGTATGGTATATAGTACAATCTATCATCCAGCAAAATGGGCAAGGTACACATAATTCCAAATCTAGAATACTCCTATGAACCCTTTGGAATGATG
Organism: Dasyornis broadbenti; assembly: GCA_013397935.1. Lineage (NCBI taxonomy): Eukaryota > Metazoa > Chordata > Aves > Passeriformes > Dasyornithidae > Dasyornis > Dasyornis broadbenti. The sequence continues at coordinate 2,366,638 of VZRN01011464.1, forward strand.
TCTAAGTTATAAAGACAAGAGTTCTTCAGAGACACGTGGTAAAGCCTGTGATCCCACATACACCATAGATTTGGTCTGGACAGCTAAGAGAGTGAAAATTCAATCTCAAACAGGCTTCACAGAAAACCCTGCATCCATATAGGATTCAGAATAGTAAGCTGAGAATAGGTACCTAAAAAAGAGGTGGAATCATCCTTTTGAAAGAATGATTGCTATAGCAAAGTTACCTTTGGTTTTTACCCTATGGGACCAAGGGAAGGACACTTAAACTCACCTTTCCCATTTTCCAGAAGTGCCCTACATTCTACATTCCAAAGTACTCTGTAATGAGATGCTCCTCATTCCTCCTGGGCCCAGGCTGCTAGGCAAAATGAAATTAGGGAATAAGCTAACGGAGCTTGTCTCCTGGAATTTTAGCATGCTGTTTTTAAGTATGTTGGCTTTCGTTGAATGGGTAAGTCATGCTCACATAATCCTCTATAAGAAATATGATAAACCAAATTTACTAAACAGGTTCCAGATATAACAGAAAGACAGGTAGACAAAAAACACTATGGAAAATATTTCTGCCAAGTTTTGAAAGAGTTGATTTTGAACATCTGTTTTCTCAACAAGTCCAAAAAATAAATTCAAGACTTCTTGCTGACAGGGTTCTTTTCAAAGAGCCAAAGGAAGTTCAGAAGACAAATCAAAACTGTGAAATAATATATATGCTGTTTTACCTTTTCGTAGTCATAATATAAAGTGCTGTTATGAAATAATACTGGTAACTACACACCAAGGTAAAAAAACAAGTCCTACACAGCAATCAGTACATGCTCACCTACATCTATAATACTGCAGACAACCATAACCAGCCAAAAGATGGGCTACAAATACTATCATTCCAAGAACTGAGATTATAATCACCCTTAAAACACAGATTACCACATTTATATTCCCTAATAATAGAAGCTGTCCATAACTGTGTGACTACTTACCATTCAGAACAAGAAAAAAGGCATTGAGGTCTCACAGGACTAATCTTTTCTAAGAGGAAAAAACCACAAGCCTCCACTGATACAGCTAACCACCTGTCACTACTTGAAACTAATATTTCTCAGGAAGTTCTTAGTCAATGGTAAATGCAGACAGTGCACTCTGATAACTTTTTAAAAATGCATTTTTTTATTTTCAGCTTTCTAAACACCCTCCACCCCTCCCACACATACACATTTGGTACTGTTATGAACTAAATACTACTGTATTCAAAAGACTAAATGGGTAAACACACAAAAACATCTCTCTTTTTCCTTCATCCTGTGAAACCAGTTTTATTTCTTCTTCTAGCTATGGATCTTGCTCAATTCCACAGTGCTGTTTCACTCCCTCTTGTTTTATACCATTATAAGAGGATGCGGAATGGCTGGAGGCGGTGTCACCAGCACACACAGGATGCTCCAAGGTGCATTACTCTTTTATGCTGGTTAGCAACACTTAACTCCATTTTCTCAGTACCTACTTAAAACCACACTGCGCTTGAAGAAAAGATGAACCCAGGAAAACTAACATATGTATGCAGGAGGAGTTCACTGATGAACACTTGGCAATATGACCTCAGACAGCATCAGGCTGGCAAGAGAGCTAGTTTGGACTTCCCAGTCTATTCCATACTTAAATGACTGTGATGACAAAATCATCCTTCTCCACCTGCAGCTGATCAAGAACTTGAGCTTTTTCCACATAAAGGAAAAATTACTAAATTGCATGAATGGCCTCCTGGCTCCTGCAACAAGTTTTTAATAATTACATCATATTATTTGGAAAAAGCTGACCACATCTCCACAAATACTTTGCTGCTGTATTCCAGTGCCTGTTCCAGTATTCTCAATTTTCTGCAGACTTCCTTGTTTTACACAAACCTCATCTCCCTGTCTCTTGCCTTCATACACAGGATCTCCACTGGGACCAGCTCTTTCATTCCCCTACATAGCCATGACCTCACATCATTTCAGCACAAAATTAAACTGTCAGACAACAGGAGAAAGCTCGTGAGTGCAAACACAGCAAATTTCTCAGCAACCTAATTAATATCAGAAAACCTCTGAATAAAGTGGACTTGCTGTTTTGAAAACCAAACATAAAATTTGTGCTTCTCACTTGGTTTCCTCTTGAAACTGTGCTGCACATGTAAAATAGATCCATACTTCGAGGGAAACAACATACACATGAAATTATTCTTACTGAATGGAAGGGAGGAAGTACTTTTATTTCTATTTTTACTTCATGAGAAGAAAGGTAATAACACATCTCTTATGTAAGCTACAATTCCTTTAAATTTGGAGGGGCAAAATAATGAACATCTTAACCTAAGCCAGACACCTCACATTTACTGTAACCAATATCCTAAGAAATCCTGTGTCCCAGGTAACCACTTGTCACAAAAGCTCCTAGAATTACAGCACAAATTAAACAAAGAGTTAACATCCCACTTTACCAGGTGCTAGAATTCAGGCTTACAGTTCAGTCTTTTTCTCCCAGGAAACAAAGCATCCACAGCTGCTTTTCAGCAACAACTCTGTTAATTATCAAAGAATAAATGAACCCTTAGTGTAAGACAGAGTGGCATCTAGCTTCTTGAGCCAAAACAGTTATTTCTAACAGAATGTTCTTTTAGAGATCAAACTTAGGGGAATAATTAAGACCATAGAGAAAGATGAAGGAACCCCAAGGAAATAGTATTCTTTTATAAGTGCTCTGTGTGTAAGCAGCAGTGCTGAAGAACTTCTTGACTTAATTTGTATACAGGTCCCTCAAGGCTTCTAGAAATTTTAGGTTTAATGATTAAATAATCATTCAGTGTAAAAGTTACCAAGATAACAGCACAGCTAGGAGATACAAAATTATTCTAGCTGAATGAACCGCACTGAGTTGAATGAACCAGTCTGCTGAGCTACCCACCACTGTTATGCTAAATAAAGCTATACTAATTATAAAAAAATAGAAAATAATAAAAAGCAATAAAAATTGAAAGCTACAAGTTTTGAAAATAAACAGTGCCAGGCTTGGAATACTGTGACAAATGAATTTGAAGGTACTACACTTAGTGTAAACACTTATAAATCAGCACGGATTTTTCATGCTCTCAGGGGCCTTTCAATGGGCCAACCTGTAAAGCAAAGGTAAAGTTGTTTACAACTAGCTGAAGCTCTCAAAGTTGCACAGTACACACAAGCCAGGTGTACAGATCATTCAAGTCTCATGAACATTTTCCATCTTAAACATGCACAAAGAGAAGTCAACAGTATGAAGAAAGTGAAAAGTCTGGATAATAATGGGATATACAGAAGAATGATCATCAAAATATGGAAAAGCTGCAGGAACTGCTAACAGTCAGATGCATAAAAGACAAAAATGTTATTGATTGTAGCTCTGAGCATGCTATTGGTGTTGATATCCCAATGCCACCAATATTAGAGGGACCAGAGATTATTACTGTTTTATGGTAAAAAAAACTTCTTCTGTGTAGCTCATTTGAAACTATTATTTTCACAGAACCAGTTAGGTTGGGAAAGACCTCTGAGATCATCAAGTCCAACCTCTGACTGGTCACCACTTTGTCATCTAGACCATGGCACCAAGTTCCCTGTTCAGTCTTTTCTTGAACACCTCCAGTGATGGTGATTCCACCACCTCCCTGGGCAGCCCATTCCAGTGTTAAACAACCCATTCTGTGAAGAAATTCCTCCTGATGTCCAACCGAAACCTCTGCTGGCACAGCTTGGGGCTATGTCCTTTCTTCTTGTTGCTAGCTGGCTGGGGGAAGAGGCCGATCCCAACATGGCTACAACCTTCTTTCAGGGAGGTGTGGAAGCAATAAGGCCTTTCCTGAGCCTCCTTTTCTCCAGGCTAAACACTCCCAGCTCTCTCAGCTGCTCCTCATAGGACGTGGGCTCCAGACCTTTCCCCAGCTGTTGCCCTTCTCTGGACACACTGCAGCATCTTGTAGTGAGTGGCCCAAAAGTGAAAGCAGATATGCTGATATATGTTTAATATCTTGGTGTATATTTGGTAAGCCAGTGCTACAAAGTCATTGTCAACACAGAAGCTTCACCCGTATCACGAGACTTGGAGCTCCATTGGCTCAACTGGTCTCATCTTAATCAGGGCAAGTCTGGAAAGAGGCACTTCCTTGAGGAGTCATCCTAGAAACTGCATCCTAATCGGTTTTGTCTCAGAGGTGCACAGAGTGGTGCTTGCCCCTGGCAGTGACTAACAGGCCACTGAAACCTCAGACACCTGAACCAGTTGAGGCCTTGGTGGTTTTCTCAGCTCCAGTCCTGTGCAACACAGGCACCTGATCCCTCCCATTGCTGAATTTAAGAGAACAGCTAATAGAGCATTCATCAGGAATGCATCCCTTTCTAAGCAATAAAAGTACTTCTCATATGGATCAAAGATGAAATTCAAACTCCTCAAGTCCCACAGCAATAGCCATAAATTATAAAGACATTACTGCTTTAAACAAAAAGAACAGGATCCACCATGCAGAAGAAAATCTGCCTAAGCAGAAATTGTTTCCTCTCTGCAGAGTGGCTGAAGGAGCCAACACACCTCTGAGCTTGTTACAGCTTGTGCTGTAACCCACTCCTCCCTCCAGGGATGAGGGAGGGTCAGGTAATGAGTCCCTACAGGTACTGCCAAGGGAAAATAATGTGTCATCTGCAGTAAGGAGGAAGACGTATAGTGACACTGTCAACATTCACTTAGAGTATCACACACAGTAAAACACAATAATTTATTGATGATAACAAAACTATCTAAAGTAGACATGAATTCCTACTGCAACACACCTAGTAAGAAGAAAGCCTTTCATACTTCCTTTTATTCTTTTCCAAGAACAGGTCAAAATAAAGTGTTTCCTATTATGCTGTCACCACTGAAAACTTAAGAAAAGGTACAGTGTAAGAAGGAAGATAAAACAGATTCAGTGAGCTGTTACTGAAATTTTAAGATCTTTCTCATCATATAAATCCATTCACAACTTCTAAGGAAAACACATTCACCTTTGAAATTAATTTTTTTTTCATATCAGTCAAACTTTCATTAAAAGAAAGTATAAATATTACCATAGGTTTCAGTGGGCACAGCAGAAGGCCCACAGCATATTTTTAGACCCTCATGAAGTTAAATGTTTTTAACGTAAGACACCCATAGGGGTGAAGCCAGGCAATGACTGTGAGATTATAAGAATTAGAGATACCACATAAAAGCACTGTACAGAGAGCATGGGTAGCCTGTGGGACACAGAGAATGGCAGATATACCAGGCATAGAGACTTTGCTTCCTCATGCTGGTGCATCTGCCTCCCGGTATCTCTGTTAGAAGGTAAAGAGATACAGCAGGCAGTTCCCTGTACGTGTCTGTGTCTGTACCAACTAAAGGATCAATGACTCAACTGGAAAACAGAATAGTAAATCTTCATTGGACACAATCCTCCACAAAAATAAGAGGATAATTTAAAGTCATGCCACTCCCATTTCATTTTGTGAAATAAAAATAAATATCATTTAAAATAAATAAAAAATTAAAATTAAAATCATTTGGAGGTTAAAACCCTCCAAAAGTTATGATGCTAAACATTTGTTTGTTAGAAGAAGTGCACATGCACATCCCTGATGACTGGTAACAAATTGCTTCCATTAATTCAGCCAGCCCAGGGTTGCATTATTCCCTTTTGTTAAGCCACTTACGTATGCTCTACCCACCTGCATCAATGTGTGGTTTCAAAACCCAGTCATTAAAGTGTGTTGATTTTACTTTAAGAAAGAAGGATGGTGGTAGTTTTAACTTTGCAGTCATGAAGCCAACACAAGGAAGAAAAATGGTGAAGTATCATTAAAAAGAAATATTCATTAAATTTGGCAACATGGGGATGTAAATGCAGGGTTCCTGCTGGCACCACTCTTATGACAAATGCACTAAGAAGCCCAGTCATTGGATATGATTGCAACCAGTCTATAAATAGAGACAACTCCAATTGCTCATATAAATAATGCCTTTGCAAATGATCCCTCAGTCATGTTGTGCTTTGATTAAATAGCCCTGCATGAGAAGTGTGAAATGAACAGAAATGCCCCTGAAATTTGCTTCTTCTCTTGCACAATACAACCACTTGCCACCTCAACTTCCACCCAATTGAGCACTTTCATTTTCATTCAAATCGATGGGACATACTTAGTACTTTTTAAAAATAAGGCCTAGTCCTGAATACAAAGGTTTAAAAATTCATGATAAAAAATATAACTCACAATCAGTCAGTTTTAACTTTTGGTAACAGGGGCTTTTTCTACTTAATAATTCAATCTTAATGCAAAGCTTTTAATGATAAATTTTAAAGCTATTTTGTCACATATACAGTCCTTAAACTAGAAACCACCTAACATTGAAACTGATTTTGCTTCAGGCTTGAAAATGTCACAGATATTGAAAGAACTTTGCTCCAACTCCAAACAAGAATGACATTATGATCAGAGATGAACCACAAAATATTACATCCTAAGAATTATTTGCCAGAAATTTATGGATATGCCAGAATTATGGGTATTACTGGCATTTTTCACTAATCAAAATCATATAGTCCAGTTACCTAAAGAATCGTAGAATCATTAAGGTTGGAAAATACCTCCGAGATCATCAAGGTGGTATTTGACCTAATACCACCATATCCACTAAACATATCACAGAGTCCCACATCAATTCATTTTTTGAACACTTACAGGTGCAGGGACTCTACCACTTCCCTGTGCAGCCTGTTCCAAAGCTTCATTAACCACTCTTTAAGTGAAGAAATTTTTCCCAATATCCAATGTATACCTGGATGTTTATCCTTGTCACTTGTTACTGGGAGAAAAGACTGACCCCCACCTGGCCACCACATCCTTTCAAGCAGTTGTAGAACCAATAAGGTCTCCCCAAGCCTCCTTTTCTCCAGGCTGAGCAGCCCCAGCTGCTCCTCATCAGACTTGTGCTCCAGACCCTTCCCCCGGTTTGTTGCCCTTCTCTGGATATACCGCAGCACCTCAATGTCTTTGTTGAAGTGAGGGGCCCAAAACTGAACCTCCCTTGCCAGTGCCAAATATGGGAGAAAAGAGTTTTCTAATAGAATAAAAACATTCTGTAACTCAAACTTTTCCTTTTTTTTTTTTTTGTGAAAAGTAAAGGTGGCACACTCTTGAAAAATTTGCAATTCAAACCATGCATTTCAAACAAGTGTCAGTGCACTATATCACAATGTCAAGTGTTTTCCCCCCAACTTAATCACCCAAATAAAAAATAAAAATTAAAAAATAATTTGGGAAATCATTGCCACAACAACTGACAGAGAAATACAGCTGGCATCCCTGAGACCCTGTGTACACAAAGTTTACTCAGAAAGAAAATGTAAGAAATTTTACTTAGAAAGTTAGAATACAGAAATGAAAGATAGTATGTGACAAAATGGCTTATGGCTTTTAAGCAAATATCATTACTTTATATTACATGTCATATTCCACTTAAAGCATCTCTCTATACCAACAGTTACACACTCTATTTTGCTAGATTTACTTAATTTAAAAAGCTAGAAAATATAAACCATAAGGTTGTGTGCCATTCAATTAAGTGCTTTACATGTAAATTTCTCGGGACAGCTTCTTGTTCTATGTTAGGTGACAGAACAATTCGATCATTGTGGGGGCCAGAGCATCTACAGGAATGAAAGTATTCCTATTACTTTAGACTTTAAATCTACAGCTTCTTGACCATTCCACAGTCCAGTTCTGTGCAGAAGGTTTCAAGTAACCGGCATCCTGAGTCAGGTGTGAGGATACTATGAGCTGCGATCGCATCAGCAGGTATAGAGTATCAGCATAGTGATACGCATAGCTCACGCTGGTGTCAGACTGCAGCAAACTAGTCTCTAATAGCAGCCAGTCTTTGTCTCCCTTATGCAGCACAGCTTTTATATCATCACGCATTTTAATCTTCCTTTTCAGGGCAGGTTTTCTGCAGAGATGGGAATGTGCAGTGCAGGCAGTGAGGATGTCTCACACCCAACAAGAGCTGCTGCTGGGCACTTGGTGGTAGGCGTACCACAAAGGATTTGAAATCCCTCTTAATTGTTCTTTTTGACTGCATCAAGCATCGGCTCCTACTCCTCTCTTCCAAGCCCTTACTAACCCAGTGTATCAGCTACTGTCACACCGTGTTACTCCTGCCTCTGCTTTGCTACTGTGACAGCTGTGTGACCGCAGCTCTCCGACACTCCTTTTAGTATTTTTCAACACCATACCTCACACATGGGCTGTGTTTCTTGAGCTGATCCATAAGAATGTACCACTTTCCCTTCCTTATGCTTGCAACAGACCAATTTCTGAGATGACATATTAAAGAAACCAACTCGTTGGTCTAATAAACCCCATATATATTTGGGTGGACTACGGGGCACTGCATACTTGTTCTTCGTACATGGTTTGACTTTTACAGCTGAGAAATTCAATTAACAAAATGTGCGGTCTTCACCAACATGTAATAACATATTCATGTCGTTGGGCACTACTGAACCACAATGACAATTTAGATTCTATGCTGTAATTACTCATGAACAAACTGATCCCAGGAGCACATCTCGGGAAGATCTTTTCGATTCGGATCTCATCTCTTTCAGTGCAATTATGCCACACAGTAGGCGTAAGTATTTCTCTTTTTCTTTCTTAGCTGTCTTGCATGTGAAGCATTCCTTCACACTAACCATGAGAAAATGTGATTGATTCTGTGATATGTCTAAAAATCCTACAGAACTGTAGGTAAGTATTATATAGGGAGACATTTCTGTTATGTTCTTTATAAATACGTACACACACATTTTTGTCTGCTGTTGGCTGATTCTTTGACTTCAACTATTTGAGCCTAAACCCCAAACTCGTGGTGGTTGGCATTCCCCAGGAACTTATTCCCAAATGGATAGCATAAACGCGGTGGCTCTTTTAAAATAAAGAATAAGATTAGTGCTTATCTTCTCAGTAAGGAAAATGCCAGAAAAATTAAATTGTGTCCTACATGATTATCTTTGATATTAGTGTATTACTATGATGATGTATTACTATACATAATATTTTACTATGATGGGATAGACAAAAAAACTGAACAAAAGAGTAGGTGTACTCAACTGTGGACCAACAAGAATAGGTGTGAGAGTAGTTCATAAACCAATGCTAGCAGGAGAAAGAAAGATATCTCTTCATTTTTCTCACTGGCAAGAATATGAGAGAATAGAAAGTAATTATTGTTTAGGACTTCCCCGTTTCAGTGTTCTAAGTCCCCAACTCAGAGACCACAGTTTTGCTACAGTATTGCTCCAATCTGAAGGTGTATTTTCAAAACTCAGACTGTGATAGCGGGAGAGAAAAAGGCTGACAAGTAGGCGTTCAATTTGTGCCTTAAAAGATACCCTCATCACTTACTAGACTGCATGCAAAACAATGTTAAGGCTATAAACTCCCAATTTTGTTGCAGCATTTATCTGATGTTCAGTGTGAAAAGATGTTTTCAAAGACTGACTGAAGCTTTGAGTTAAGGCTGATCAGGATCCCTCTTCTGTGACTTGTTATTTCAGTTTCATTGTTTCTTTGCATACTGAGAGGGGATAGAGTTAGTGTTTCCATGCAATCTCAGGTTTAACAATAAAACTGAACAAGGCTTTAACATTTCCATTTAATATCTCCTCTGACAAGTTCATTTTTCTGTATTTTCACATGGAGTTCTGTTCCCTAGTCTATGTAATAAATACATACAATTTTCTTCATGAGTGGATTGTGGCATTGTAGCAAAGAAAAAATTGTAGCAGTTTTTCATTCTGGCATGCTCATAATAATTCTTCACAATAATTGCGAAGACACCAGAAGTCAATCTTTCTCACTTTTCCACGAAATTGTTGTTAGAACAAGAAAAGGAATTATTCACCTTTAACCCCTTAAGGATGCATTCATATTAATACAACAAATTTTTTATAATTTTTAAAATCCATTTTACTCTAAAGAAGAAAAGGGATTTAATTTGGGTAAGAGAGATAAGGAAGAAAAATAATTATATATTTATTCAGAAAAATTTCTGAAACAAACTCAGGAGAGACTTTCAAATTCATGTTCAATCCTTCAAGGATTTTCTTGCAAATTTTATGCTAGAAAGCTATGTATACTCTGCCTTACACACAAATGAACAGCCCTGCTATACAAGAGCCAGACTTCTCAGAGCAAAGACTTTTAACATATTTATGCAGAAGAGAAAGCAAGATCTGAACGGAGAAAACAGGCATTGCCTGGAGTTAAAAAAAGCAAATCTGGTTCCATGCTAGCAACAGAACTATTACTTGGAAGTACCAGTGCTTGGCTGCTAAAAATGTCCAACACAGAAGTATGAATGGCTTTGGAGGCACTTATAGGACCTACTGAAGAGACAAAAAATACTGATTTCAGAGATCTTATCCTATAGTTCTCTCCACGTATAGACTTTCTGTATCCTCCAAACCAGACATTGGGGGAGAGAACCTGAGAGTTATATGATAAAGACCTGAACTAAAGACACTGTGGAACTGAATTATATGGAAGCAGAAGGATGGGCACAGAAAAAAAGGAACATTTGATGGCAAGAAAGCTTTGGGCTTGCATTTTGACATAGGACACTTTGTTTAAACAACTGAGAAGTACACTGCAGGAATCAGTGCTTCCCGCTTCCTACAAAACATGGAAATTACATGGAACATTTAGAAAGCGAAACATCAGGCTATTCATTTTATACCAAGTGCATAAATGGAATGTGGTCTTTAAACAACATAGTGTTTAGTAAAGGTATTTAAATATATTATTTCCCCCTTCCTTTCTACAGTATTTAAAAGAAGCCAAATGCTAAGCCAAACTTGAAGGTCAAAGGCCAAGCCATTTGTACTATGGTGTTCTACAAGAAAACTTGCTAAGCAAAATGTTCCACAAATACTATTATTCCATTTTGAACAACTCACTATGTAAAACATGCCTTGTCTTATTCATCTTTTATCCTTCAGAAGAAATCTTCTCTAGCATGAAAGTCAAACCACACGAAGTCACAGATGGAATGGAATTGTTTTGGAAAACTGGTAAGCAGATACAGATGGTATTTGGATACTGGTATTGAAAGTATCTGATATTACAGATGCTGGTAAGCCTACAGATTCATGCTCTATCAGTTACAGTGGAGGGAGAACACCTCCCTAACCTAACAAAAGTGTGGAAGAACAATACAGCACAGCAATGAAAGAGAAGCTTATCATAGACACACATACTGAAATATTTTAGAGAAAAAAGAACCAAACTATTAAATAATGACTATCAATACACACCTACTCCAAATCCTTCCTCTTTCTGCAACATGCATACATTCTTGTTCAAAATAATAACCACTAGATTATTTGTTTCAAAATCACAAGTTACAGGCTTGAGAGGAGAATTGGAGGCCCAAAAGGTAAAGATCATGGCTTGAGATACAATTTACTGGAAACAGCAAAAAGATAAGGAAAGAACAGTAACAGCAACAATATTAATAACAAGAGTGCACAAAAAGTAGGGAGTGAATAACAGGCAAAATATGCTCACCACAGAGCCTGACCTGACCGCAGCTCTGACCGCTCCCTCCAGCCTGGAACCAGCCTTATCCAACCATTCCCTCTGGCTCAGAACTGGCACCACCGCACCGCTCCCTCCACCCCACGTACTCACCCAGGCCAGGCTCCAGCATGATCCCAAACAGGATGTTCCCAAACAGTGGCATGGATGAGGCCACATTGCTGGCTGCAGGTAGAGCTTGGCATATAAACAAGAGCTCTACTGTGGCACTTTCCCATACCCATCTTATTTACAAGTCACATATAAAAAATTAGTCTAAAGGAATTGGTCAGTCAGTCTAACAACTTGATACCTTGCTAGGATGTGTGAGCTCTTCCTCAAACTCGCTGGGCAAGAGTCCATTAAGACAAATTTGATTCATATTTCAACACCAATCTCTGGTTTATGTTTCATACATCTGAAACAAGACCAGTACAAATAGCTGAAAAAACTACAATGATCAATTGTATTGCTACAAAACCACATACGGAAAGCTTTCCAAAAGTAATACTAAGACAGCAGGAAATGTACAATTTCCCATAAAGGGGGATACACAATGAATGTATTTGTGAAGTCAAAACACGACACTCCTAGTTTCTAAAGAAATAGTTGCTATCTAGCTTTACCAACTTGTGCAATTTAAAAATGATTACTCTATGTATTTTAGTCAGTTTATAAAATGCAGTCAAGAAATATGTGATTGCAAGGACATCTAAACAAACACAGAAATACAGATGAAATTTCAATAAACCATCTAAACCGTCTGTCTAAATCATCTAGGTACTACTGCAGTATGAATTACACCTCTATTCCTTCAAGAAAAGGTCTTACCTCTCCTTAAACTTCTGAGATAACACAACATTCCTGTGCAGTTTAGTCTATTTCTTTACTAAGTATTTAGTCAGAGTTTTCCCCGAAGCATAGCCTAAATATTTGTATGTGAAGAAATTAGGCCAATCACTATTTGTTTATTTCATTCATTCCCTGCCACCTTCTTGGGACAAATATTGAGAGCCTGCTCTACAGTAACCTATGGCAGAGCACAAGGCTTACATACTTCTTCCTACCGTGTCCCTCTCTCCCTTCTCTGCCCTTTTTGCCCTCCTTCCACCACCACATCAAACTTTGCCTTATAGTATGCATCTACTAAATCTCTTCTTCTTTTATTAAGCTTAAAGTGTTATGACAAAACAGCTTAAACACAGCTGTATCTAAAAACTTGGCATAACATTAATTTGCAACAGTTCACCTATTTCTGTAACTCAGCTCCTTAAATGGGCTCTGAAAAATTCATATTCAACCTCTGCTGATCATATATACAACAAAACATTTTGATACAACCTGCTAAAATCCACGTTTCAGCTTTTGGAGTTTTAAAAGAGAAATAAAAGAATGTTGAATGCGAACCACTTAAAAAGTTCCTGAAGTAATGCAAAGATAGCCCAAATTTTCATTTCTTTTGAACAAGAATGCTACTGTCCAACTATACTCTGCAATATGGAAAAGTTTTGGCATATATGCAATGCAATCAAGAGAAGAAAAAGGTTTCATGGGCAAAATCTTTCACTAGAACAACCAAAACAACTGAACCTGGAAGAAGGCAGAAGAGCTTCTAAGCACATAAGCTCTTTTTCAGATCTGCATCAAAAGCAAAAAATCTCAAGGTAACAACAGGACAGGAACAAGTACTCCCAGGTTTAACATCATTATGTTATTTATCAGACATTCTGAATGAAAACAGTGGTTAGGAGTGGAGGCAAATGTGCGTGCTCTTTAAGCATTCCTAGGCCTGTGTTAATACTTCATTTTTCTACAGAAACTTTTCTCAAATTGCCAGAAAATATAAGAGGAAACAAGCAAATTAAATTCTTTTTTTGTGACCATCTCATTTGCAGCAGAAGTGCACAGCAGATAATCTGTGCAAGAGAAACTAAAGAAAGGAAGCTGGATCACTCGATTATAGATTGCATGGGAAACAGCTCTTATCTAACTTTCCACAGACCCAGAAGTGGTGTGGGGCAGATCACTGAGATCAGCTCTTCATTCCCAAGAGTTAAAGAGCCAGCAGTGCCCTGGCAGCCAGGAGGGCCAAGTGTGTCCTGGGGTGCATCAGGCACAGCATTGCTAACCATGCAAGGGAGAGGATTGCCCCGCTCTGCTCTGCACTGGGGCAGCCTCACCTCAAATCATGGGGGCAGTTTTGGGTGCCTCGACACGATAAAGATCTAAAGCTATTATAGAATGTCCAGAGGAGGGCTATGAAGATGGTGAAGAGCCTGAAGGAGAAAACCAGATGAGGTCACTTGACTTATTCAGCCTGGAGAAGAAGAGACTGAGGGGAAACCTCATAGCTGTCTACAGCTTCCTAACAAGGGCAAGCGGAAGGCCAGACACTGATGTCTTCACTCGGGCGACCAGTGACAGGGCCCAAAGGAACGGGATGAAGCTGTGCCAGGGAGGTTTAGGTTAGACATTAAGAAAACTTTCTTTGCCCAGATGGTGGCTGGGCACCGGAACAGGCTCCCCAGGGAAGTGGTCACAGCATCAAGTGTGATGGAGTTCAGGAAGTGTTTGGACAATACTCTCAGGCACATGGGGTGATTCTTGGGGTGTCCTGTGCTGGGGCAGGAGTTGCATTTTCCTGCCAGTTGTGGATATTCTATGGTGCACATGTTTTCAGCAGGACCAGGACCTGACTGAAGCACAGCATTCTCCCTGATCCAGTGACTCTGAGGTGCCTACAGCTCTGTGCACTACACCCTTATTGTCATGCAGCAAAGGATTTGAGTGTTACAATGATGGTAGCTGTTAGATGGATCATGACAAGGTGCAAAATGCCTTTTTTACTGTGCTCTGTTCATGCAGTGTAGATACAATCTCAAATTCTGACAGCATTTTTTTCTTCTGGTTTTCCTCACCACGACAATGGCAGCCTTAGTGCTTAACTGAGTTTTAGTATTAGATACCACTGTACGTCAGCTATGTCCTTGCTTATTTGAGAAATGTGATATATTGAGCATTTTAAATTTTGGATTAACTACATATGTGTTATGAACAAGAGTGAATCCAACATAATTTGAATTTTTGGGGGTTATGCATCACTTAGAACAAGCAGAACCAGTAATTCTTCTTGAAGAACTGGAATTACTGGTTCATCAATGAAGTTCTTTATTATTCTGTCTTCTGTCACTTGATATGCTTCTACAACACTGCATCCTACCTGAGCATTTCAAAGGGGACTTTACAATTTCTTCATTACACACTATTATTTTTGGTACAACCCTAGCTTCTGCCTTACTCTATAAAAGGGAATAGCACTTCATTTCGGTAAGCTGCCTTTCTCTGACAATTTTTAATATGCCACAGGAAAGTGGGTGCCAATCTTTTTAAGAAAAACTCAATATAGTTCAGTTGATTGCAAATCACAAGTGAAATATTGTTCCTAGGGACATTTTCTATTTTTGGCTAGCAGTGCTGATTTGCTCTTCCTAAATACTAGTTTATATCTAACCATTGATTTTAACGTCACCTATGCTCTTCCATGCCTATAATTTCAGAAAGCAATTAGCCATTCCTTCACTAACAGGACTCCTGTGGTTTAAATGCAGTAAAATTCACCATGTTTCTTAAGTACATTGTCATGCTTCCTATAGGAATTATTAAATTGAAAAGGAGCAGTGATATATACATAAATGCTGCTGTGGGCATGACTAATCCAGTCCACACAATGGTTCAGGGTACTGCAGACTGAAACTTTCATCTTATCACTTTCTTCCTAATGGCATCTTACACAAAGAAGAAGAATAAATTGTTTTGGCAAACTTGCTTCCAGATTTTCCCCTGTATGAGGCTGCACAGAACCTCCCTCACCCAAAGTGCAGGTACCTCTCATATGCTTGGCAGAGGCGTGAGCTGTGTGTGTCAGACACAGGGAGAACTGAGAACACCCATCTCCACAGCCGTGAGATGAGGGTGCAGCCAGCTAGGGCAGGAAGGACCAGTCACTCTATAGGGACAATTCTGTAACGTGGCCTGTGTGGGATGAAGTGTGTAGGTGTGTGTCCAGTCTCTGCTATGGTAACACTGTGCTGCTCCCAGCTGTGCAGCCACAAGGCTTGGAGGTCTGACAGGCAGCCCGCTGCTGATGTTATCACTATTCATAGTGATTCTGTATAAAGCACTCACTAACTTGCTTGTGAAGTGTTTCACTCTGTGTATGTAGTATTTTAGTTTAGGAAACATCTAAATTTAATCTCATTGTGCGGCGAACACGTGCTGGTTTTGTTGCATTATTCTAAGCTCCTGACAGTGTTTAATGATATAGTCTACTTGTTTATCTCTCTGTCATGGTTTAATGAAAATTCAAATTATCATAGCAAGATAAGTATCTTATCCATTGCGAGAAAGCATCTGTCTGTATTCAGAAACAGCATCTCTATATTCAGAAACAACACCACCTCAGCTTGTTCAGGAATTTCTACTAATTCTTCATCTCATGAACAATAGTCACAGCTTTCTCTTCCACTTCATGCTGCTCCTACCTCCATCCTCCCCTTTTTCCCACATCCAAGTCTCTTGATTGCCTCAACAGTTGTTTTCCTTTCACTTCATTTTAGCGCCACCAGATTTTAAAAGAAAAATTAAGGATTAACTACTTGCAGCTGTCTCATTGTTCATTCTAGCTCTATAAAGTATTTTTAATCTCTTCTTGCTAAACTCTTTTTAAGAGTGTGATTTCTATTATTCTTTGTGCATAGCCTAGAACAATGGAGTGCATTATTAATTAGCCCATGAGTAGCTATGTCAGCAGCACTATGGTATATATGTATTTTATGCATAGAGCCCACATTGCATATATACACATACATATGAATAGACACACATCAGAGAGACCAATTAGGTAGCTCAATAAATTTTAAGGACTGGAATTCAGGAACAGTTAATTTATCCTAGTTTACTTCTGCTTTTTTCCTCTACATACCAATGACAGTACATTAATACGTTCACAGCATGTTAACGGGAATAGCTGTTAAATAATAAATGCTGTACTATATGATTTTCAGTAGGTGCTTCAGCAATCAAACTCTGGGTGCTTAATTTCTAGCTCAGTTAGGAAAAATAACTACCTCTTATGCAACCGAGTAAAATAATAGGCATTACCCAAGGAATAACAGAAACACCAAGATAAGCATCGCAGAGAATTATTGTTTGCTGTGCGGAATGTTGGAAACCCAATGCAAATCAACACACCAGAAACTAGTGTATTCCTGTTTTATTTAAATCAATCCACCCTCAGGCAGCACAGCTCCTAGGTCTGTGCAAGAGAATCAGACAACCTATGGGCAGAGGCATGACAAAAAGAGACCCTGAAGTCATGCACTCTCAGAAACAGTCTGCAGTGTCATTAGATCAGATGCAACATGAAATCACATCCTACAGCTAAATTTCCAAATATTCACCACTAGCTTGGAGTAATATTCACCAGAAGAAAATCTCCAAAAACACTCAAGAATCAACAATCTTGCACATTTCACACTTTAAAATAACACTTAGCCAAACAGCCTAAAATTAAGAGAAATCCATATTTGAGGAAAAAACTCCAACATTTCATTTGGTCTGCCTACATATTACATATGTCATTTCCTAAATATGAGAATCAGCTTTGACTACAGAAGGCTATTAAGCTCCCAAGCATAGAAAAACAGCCAAACCCAACAGCTACCATCCAGCTTTTCCACTTGCAAGGTACCTTGATTGCCTTAATCTGTGCAAGCAATTGTTCAATTAAAAAAAGAAGTATGTAAAAATATGGTTAGGACTGCAAATACCCCTGTGAAATGTTTATATTATCAGCACAGTCTGATTTATATTCTTAATTTTATATTTTATTAATCAAGTTTCTTAAATGTACTAAACCTCTTTGATAGTCATTTATCATCTAGGAAGAAAAATAAGGACTATCGCTGTTCACAGGCTTTCTTGTTTGAAAAACAGTTATTTTAACTAGAGAGCTACCAGTAACAATAAAATAGTACATATAGCAAACTGCAGCATTACCTTATTCCAGCTTGAAATGTATTCACATGATTTACATCTGGACAATACTATACCACCTGACTCATTATTCTGGATAAGACAACTATTTTATCTCTCCACAACATGACCAAAATACATGAATTGCCCATAGAAATTATTTCCCCAATAATTGCACAAAAATTTCAGGCGTATAACATGTTTTTAGCTTCCTTTCAAAAATAAGTATTAATTTAATATTAAAGAAACATTAAGAATAACTGATGGGGGGGGCTTGTGTGCAAGTATTAGCTTTTCAAACAATCAAACTCTCTGAATGCAAAAGCTGATCACACATCTGTTAGAAGGGACTGCATTCATTAACGTCAGCTATCAATCAGTCACAGTAGAACTCTCCTTAAAACATGAAATGTGATTTGCATAGAGCCCTGCTCACTGTTACTGAGCACTAGTTAACAAATCATTCCTTTCATTTCAAGCTACAGTACCTCATGAAATATTATCATTACTTAAGGCATAAGAGTATTTGGAATTAATTACGTTTTCTTACTTTGTGCTACATATGTGAAGATGGTAAGGCACTGGCACAGGTTGCCCGGAGAAGCTGTGGATGCCCCATCCCTGGAAGTGTTCAAGGCCAGGTTGGATGAGGCCCTCTGAGCAATCTGGGGCAGTGGAAGGTGTCCCTGCTCATGGCAGTGGGTTGGAACTGGATGATCTTTATGGTCCTTTCCAACCCAAACCATTATGTGATTCTATGATATGCTATGCACCAATCCTGCAATCCTCCTTTTTTGTTTACAGTTCCTCAGTAATCCTGAGGATTTTCACTAGTATTTTTACATTGACAAGGAACTACCTGAATGAGGTTGAAACCAGTGAAACTAGAAGACTGGATAGACTTACTGCATTATGAAAAATATTTCTTAAAAATGACCTGAAGTTGAAAACATAGAGAATTTTATACTTGGATGCTAAACTTGGCATACTGAAATGACTAGGAACAGCTCACATCTCCTGCTCTCCTGACTCTTACGAGTAAGTCATGACTCTCATTACATTTCATGGTGACTTTTATGCCACATTTTCAGATTCATAGTACTTTAAAAAAATAAGATACATGTCCTGGGCCTCACGCTTCAGGCAAAAAAAGCCCTCAAAAACGAAGCCTAAAGGATATGACACAGCAGAACACTAAGAAAAGGCCAAGAATATTAATTTTCAGTGATACATAATTTGGAGGGATCAGTTACATGTAATGGAAATAAAGTAGAGTCCTCTGAATCAGTCAGAAACAAGTTAACTTGAAGAATACACAAAGCAGCACCAGGCGAGGCGGGCACACTCCCAGCACAACACACCACCAGCACGGGAATGATGCTGCCAGACCCAATCTGCCAGCTCTGCACAGCACAACAACACAGCACGCACACAAACCAGCTTGGGTTTGCAAAACAGTGAATTTCCAACACAGTTGTACATTTCCTCGTGCATAGCTGATCACCAAATTGCAGTTTCAGGTTGTCTGTGAAGTAAGCAAAGTAACCCTGCTTACATTCAGATTACATTCAGTTCTTGGATTTCAACCTTCAGTTCTGCTAAGACTAAAATTATTTTCTTTAAAGGAAGCAGGCTTAGGTTTTTAATAAATTCCACAGCAACAAGAAGTGTTAGTGTAAATTCCATGACCTGAAACCTTGGTTACATTTTGCAGTAAAGCAAATAATAAAATAGAGGTTAGCCCAAGTCTATCATCTTTAAAGAACTTTGACTAATGTCATATTAAGTTTTAGATGACAATCACTGTCAGCATAATCTTTCAATTACTACGTAGACAAAGAAATTTCATTCCAACTTACCGGATGCACGTCTGGTGAAGCGATTTACGGCTGGAGCTGAAAGAAAATACATTTTGATTAAACTTGTAGCACTCTAACATTCTTTAAATGTAACAATGTTATACTTCATTCGCACTGTGACAACTACAAACACCTGATAAGTATTATTTTTGTATCTTTATAGGAACCCATTCGTATACACCTTAACTTTTAAGTAGCTTTGCAAGAGATGGTACATAGTAACTAGAAAGCTTTCAAGAACATTTTCAGCTTTATAAGTGTTACTGTTACTTACTGCTGTTCATGACCGCATGTGAAACATTTAGATCTGCATTTCCATTATTTATTGAGTGCAGAGAAATCGGCATGTTGCAAACAATAATGCAAGCAGGGATTAAAAAAATATGTTAAAAAAATTTACTTCACTTTACAAAATATACCTATTAGAAATCTGGCACTAAAGATACTCCTGTAGAGAAAAAGACTAATTTGTAATCCCATTAAAAGATCAACTTTTGCTTTGACTAACCTTTAAAACTCCTTGGGTAAGTCAATAACAAGGCCAACCCCCACCAAAACCCCAGTGCAAATGTTTTATAGTGCCATCCTGGCATATCTCCAACTGCATGCTGCAAACATTTGTAATCAGACTCCTGTTGTTTCCAACTGGGAGAGATTGCAAAATACAACTTAAAACACATGCCTTTGCCTCTATTTCATTTCTAGGTTTACCAGCTGCTTTAAGAGTTACTAGAGATAAAACAGACAAATAGTTTTATGTTTTGCCTTCCATATACAACCTTCAGATTTCTCCTAATTAGTAAAAAACACTGGTCTTGAACTCTTCTTTCATGTGATGTATTAGCTGCTGGAATAAACAGCAAGAAGAAAATCTGAATGACCTAATTTCAAATGTGGGCAGCAGCTACATTAAAAATGTATGCTCTTACAGTGCTTATTAATATTCAACCTTAAAAACTGTTTTTCATGTTTACACAAAACTGAAAAATATTGAACTTCTTTATTTTATGCCATTTAATCTTACATGGGAGATATGCATCATGCCTTGAACAAAGAGAAAAGAATTGCTGAGAAAACAGAAGAGACAACAACAGCCCGAGATGCAAACTGACTTCTTATTCCTTTGGGGACAAAAAAACCCAGAGCAAAGCTACAATTTCTGAACCACAGTCACAGATGGTTTGTGCAAGCACATACAGGAGTGACAAGTTCAAGTGGCAAAAAAATACACTGGGAAACCCGACTACAGAGGTTTAGAGTGCTAGTCGCGAGGAGGAAAACTCTGGAGAATAAGCTGTTACAAACTCCAAACATATATGTATATGGAGAAGAATAAGGGTAACATAACCAGCAAAGTTACTTTGAAACATGAATTCTAATTCCCCCCAACAATTTTTCTTTTAAATAAAAAGCCAAAAAATGTGGATACATTTTTATCAAAGCAGACACCATATTTTATGCAACCACTGTTTTGTAATATGGGGGCTGTTTGATTCCTCAAAACTACTTATTTTGTCACTACTGTTACAGGCCAAATTCATTTCAGGACATCAGTCCTGACTGTCACCATCAGACAGCTGAGCTGTTTCCTCAAGCATGTAAATTTGTAGCAGGTCTTAGCAGATGTGCTCATACTAAAAAATACAACTTTGGAATCTGACATCTTTCTAACAAGAAAGCATAACAGAACGTTTCACTCCCATTCAAAAGCTTTCCCCAAACTTAGAGAAGGAGGGCTTTGGCTGTCAGTTTTGTACATAACCTGTAGATATAAAGATTTAGCTCCTCTAGACAGCTACCTCAGCACATTTTACAAAGAAAACCAAATGAAAAACAAAAGAACATGCAGCACAAAACCAACAATTTGAAACAAGTTACAGGGACTCAAAGAAAAAAGTTATTTTTCAGCTTCATAACTCTAAATTCACTCTTTTATTCGGCTGCAAGAAGCTTATGCAATAGATTTTACAAATTATTTACTGTTAGGGGAAAAAAGAAGAAGAAAAAAGTAGCAAGAATGCCAGAACCTTGATCAACAACTATTTTTGAGCTTATGTGAATAATCAGTGTTTCAGCAGCAGCCAGACAAAGCCTTCCTGCCCAGACTGGGATTTCATGGAGGTCACCCAAATGTGTTATTGGCAGATTTAAAAGCAGCACCCACAGTTCTTTCTTATGGAGCAAGTCAAACTACTCTCTATTTCTCTGGTAGCAAATCACAATATACTTTTATTGTCCAGAAATATGGAAGTGTTAGCATACAAGAAAGTCTCAGATAAAATTAAGCCCTATAGGAATTTAGCACTGTTTTCAGTACAAAATAGATGTTTGGTCAACCAGGTGACTGCAATGCCTGGCAGGATAAGCATAGTATGGTGGGCAAAAGAAAGTCTAAGATGCATTTTGCTTGAGGCATAAAACAAATACTAAATTATCTTTCAAACATGTCAGGAGCTGAAAGTCTTGGCTCGGAAACAAGGGACAAGTCAATGGCAGAAATATTCAATGATGGATATTAAATGCTCCTCCTGAAGTCACACAGCATCAGGAACAGCAGAGAGATTCCCAGGGAAGAAACACTACTCATTCTGCCTGTGATTATCATCTTCCCTGGATATCTATTTTTAGCCACCATCCTTCTGAGTTCTGAGTTAGGCTGACTCTTAGGTTTGGACTGAGATGACTGTCCTGATTCACATGGCTCTAGTGAAAGTGGCACCCAGAGAGACAGGGACGCCAAGAGACAGTCTTGGCATCCAGGTCGAATTATGAGAACAGCTTTGAAATCCCACTCACAGGACACAGGAATGTGGCACTTAAATGCACAGGTTCAAGCCCCAAGCTACACACACATAGAAGTGGTGCTTCGGCATTGTGCTTCCCACTCCGCTGCTTCAGCTGCTTCCCAACACCCT
The DNA here is from genome assembly GCA_013397935.1 of Dasyornis broadbenti. Taxonomy (NCBI): domain Eukaryota; kingdom Metazoa; phylum Chordata; class Aves; order Passeriformes; family Dasyornithidae; genus Dasyornis; species Dasyornis broadbenti. The sequence goes on from VZRN01011464.1 coordinate 2,389,099, forward strand.
GCTCCCCTCTCTCCTCTCAGCCACGTCCACAAGCAGGTTCTCGGGACTCTCAGTGCCTGCCTGCAGGCACAGCAGAAAGCAGCTGGCTTTATGCTCTGCAGGCTGCCCAAGGACTGCTCCCTGCAATGTGAAACCCAGGCAGCCCCATCGGAGGGTTACCCATCCCTAATAACATGCCAGACGCAACACTGCTGACACACGCCAGTTCACAGCTCCGGTTTTCCAGCAGGGGTAAATGTGGGAAGGGAATGGGCTTGAGGCAATATCTATGTGGCTATTGAAGTTAACTTCAATAATATAGCAAAATAATATAGCAAAAATATTCTTAATCTTAAAGGTTATAGTAACATTGGGCTGAGGGCTGGTTACTCAAGATTATTCAAACAACTTGCTAGAAAAAAATCTACAGTAACTTACAGCAACACACACATCCCCACCAACCTGTGCAAAAAGTAGAAGGAACAAAACCCATGGACTGCAAAAGTCAGGGATTTTTCCCAATAAAAGGTAAACAGACATGAAGATAAATTCAGAACCTGTCCACTGACATTTAATATTTTTTGTAGTATCAGAAAGAATGCTGCACCACAACAAATAATGTACAGCTGTGCACAGAGAATCTTGTTTACAAGCATGGTGTCACTCCAATATTAAATATGACTCTTCATGTTCTACTTTGTTTCAGCCAAAATCTACTACAAACTTCACAGGGGAAAATTATGAGGGGGTGGGGGTGGGTCTGTGAGAGAGAAATGACAGAGGTCTGTATCCTGATGAAGTTTTGATTAAATTACCATTTGAAAGTGCACAAACTTATGTGATATATTCCAGTTGATTGATTGTTAGCCCTATGTAAGAGACAATTCCATCATCTGTCACTTTTTGGTAACTGAAATTCATGTTTGAAAATCCTTTCTCAGAGAACTTACAAAAGTACGGTTTCTAAAATATTTTGGCAATACAGACCAAGCAAATAAATAGAAATCATTGGTAAATTATCAAGAGAGGCCAAAGTGTTTTAATATGTCTATTCACCAAGAATATAGGCTTTAAAAACAACATGAAACGACATGAAATATACCCTAAAAATTTTTCCATCACTCAGCAACTGAGTTGCTCCTTTCCCCACTGTACTTTATGAGCCTGAGGCTGACAACACAACAGTCCTAGAAGCAGCATAATTTTGTAAGTAGAGGAGGAAATAGGAGTCTGTGGGGTGGTTTGCAGAGCAGCAAGAATAAGGAGATAATGCTAAGAAAGGATCCCTACCTTGACATTGTCTTGATGGTTACCCTGTTTTGATAGCCTTAGTTGTCCCTTTTTGCAAACTCACAATTTAAATGTTTTTGCTTCAGAAACTGCCAGAGATTCTTGTGTCATTAATGTCATCTGGAATAAGAAGCTAAATACATCACAGACATTAGACTTGCAGCCTTCCTAAGCAGTCAGGGACTGTAAGGCGCAAATTCGACAACAGGCTCTGCTTATCAGGGGCTATTAAGGACATCGCTGAGCACTCTCTGACAACCAGACCTGGAAACTGGTGCTTCATGCAGGTCTGCAAACCACAGCAAAGACACATCCCCAGGAGTGCTGTGGAGTGCACAGAACCCACATGTGCCCAAGCCAGGGTGAGCAAACCCCACTCCCTGCAGCTGCTCTGGGGGACAGAGGCCAACAGGAGCTGCTCAATCTCCTGCCACACACAGCAACTCAAGGTAATGCGCTTTTAGAGAAAAACACACAAAGCCAAAATGCCTGCTTGGAGTGACGAGGGCTGGCAGGAGATTAGTGATTAATCTTCGTTGTTAGTAAAAATCAGAACACTTTCCACAAGCCTCACTTTCAAGTAGCTACTGCAATTTCTTCATATGGCAAAGGACTAAACCCCCTTAAAAAAAAAAAAAGAAAACAGAAAATCCCACCAAAACAAATAAACCAAAATAACCCTCAAAAATTAAATGAAGCTATCACACATTTAAAACATTCAAATTTAACAGCCCATAGCCCCCATACCCCATCCTTATTTACAAAGCAGGAATACTGCTAATGTAGCTTAATGGATAGACAAAGAGAAACATCCACACCGTAGTGTGTCTTCCTTGTGTGGAAAGTGCAAATGCCCCAGGTGAGGTTAGGAAACAAATGTCATATCTAAATCATACTTCTTTTTCTGTCCTATTCAGAGTTAAACTGTGTTAAAATTCTCAAGGACCTCACTGAGGTCAGTGGGTCAAACCTAGTCCAAATCTGAACAACAGACTGAGAACCTGCTCTCAACACACTTTCTGATTTTATTCCATTTAACTCTAATATTTTCATAGAGTTATTCCTGATTTACATCATATGCCACAAAATCCCAATCTAAATTTTAACTGATGAGAATCATGGGCACTATATATTCCACCTTTTCAGTTCCAAGCTTACCTATTTCTTAGAAGTCTCAGCTTTCAGAAAAACTTTGAATTATGTTTATTGCAATCACATTCCTATATTATGCTAATTAATATTCACTTGTCTTCTTTCACAAATAGATTATTAATTAGAATGACCTAATCAGAACAAAAGCAAAATCAAAACAAATGAATGCATCTCAAAAATACATGCTTTAGGCAGACTTTGGTTTTTATGTCCCAAATGGAGGAAATACAGTTAACTCCCCATTACCCAGGACAACAATAGACTGAGACATCACGGATAACAACAGTAATTTGGAGCCCCTCTAATTTTCTTCCAGGAAACTTTCACTTTAGTGAAATGATTCCAGGTAGAATAAGGATTATTCTAGATAGAATGATTGTTTCAGAGGCTGAGACCAACACAAGATAATACAGTTATGTTAATGTACCTTCACAATGATAAGACCTCACAAAATCTCAAGGAAAGCATGACAAACTCACTGACAGTTTGAAGAAATGACTCTGACAAAGAAGAGAGTTGTCAGGTCTATGGAGAATGTTTCTTGTCTTTTCTCTGTGAAAGGCCATGACAACTGTGAAGAATGAGAAGAAGAGATGAGCACAGCAAATACACAGCTATTATTTGGAAGACAAACAAACAGTCCTGGAAATATAGTTGTTAGATAGAGCATAGCTTTCAAAATACTTGTGTTTCAATTTCTGGAAATTTAACAGCAATGGTAATATTTTAGTAATAAAATGCATGAGGTATGTTTTATTATTTCCCTCACCAAATAAGTCAGTCTCAGAAGATTATTTTTTTGTTAAAAATAAACTTGAAGAACAGCAGCACATAGGCTTGGCCTTTACACAAGGAGAAAGGGTAAATCATGGCCACACAGGTGCATGCTGCACATACCAGGCAGCCAAAGAACCAGGTTAGATAGAAACACTGCCACCAAATTTCCCAATAAATGAATCTTAACATCTCAAGAATGTGTGAAGCCCACTCCAAAACTCTGATTTACCTCGGGGAGAAATACCCACAGCTCCTCAAAGGATAGGATCTGCACACAGAGGGAACTGGCTCCATCCAAAGCAAGGTGTGCTGCTAGAAGGCATTGCAAGTATGCACTTTCAGGAAAAAAGGGCTCCCTAAGGAGTCAAGACTGCTCTGTAGCCGAGGAGACAGAGTGCACACAGATACATGCATTCATATACACAGCAGAACACAGGCAGCGAGGCATGAAGGCAATGCAGGCTTTCAGTGAATCACATAGACTGACTGAGAAGCCAAAGATGAGGGAGAAACAACATTACAGGGGTAGCATTTATGTGCTACTGGGAGAAAAAGAGAGAGAGAATAATTTGGCTGTTGCAAGAAAAGTAGATGCAGGCAAGAAAAAATGGCTTCATCTCATGGGATGCCCTAAAATTTATTTTTTAATTAAAAATGACACCTACGGATTTTAAAACCATCTGTAGCACAACAAATACATACATAATTATTGCTGTCTCTGCATACATCAATACATCTATAAAAGAATAAAAATATACAGGAAACAGAATATCCCTCTATCCCCATTTTTATAATATGCAACAAAATAAACTAAATTTACATGATGTTATAGTCCTAAAATGCAGTTTGTTTTCTGGGCTGCCAGCACACACTGTGGGGTCATGTTGAGTTTCTCATCTGCCAACACTCCCAAGTCTTCCTTCTTGGCACAGCTTGCAATCCAATTGCCGCCCAGCCTGTACTTGTGCTTCAGATTGCCCTGACACAGGTGCAGCACCTTGCACTCAGCTGTGTTGAACTTCATGAGGTTCTCACAGACCCACCTCTCACCTGTAAAGGTCGCTCTGGATCCCTTACCTCCAGTATGACAGCACCACACAGCTCGGTGGTGTTGGCAAACTTGCCAAGGGTGTACTCGATCCCCGACACTGCAAAGGTGTTAAACAGCACCGGTCCTTATACTGATCTGTGAGGAACACCAGCCCTCACTGCTCTTGTTGGTGAGAACAAAGTCCAGCATAGAACCTCTCCTTGTTGGCTCCTCTGTCACTTGGAGGAGTTCCCATCAGGGCATTCCAGGAATCTCCTGGATTGCTTATGCTCTGTTGTGTTGTCCTTCCAAAAGATATCGGGGTGGATGAAGTCCCCAGAGAACATCAGGATTTCTGAATGTGAGAACATCATGGAGAACCTCATGTGCTTCCTGGCCTGGCAGCTGTAGCAGATCCCCACTGCAATGTCACCTCTCCCTGCCCTCCTTTAATCCTGACCCAAAGGCTCTCGGTTGGCTCCTCTTTCCCCGCAGACTTTGCTCCATGCACTCCAGCTGGTCATTGGCATAGAGGGTAACACCCTCCCCTCATCTCTCCTGCCTGTCCTTCCTAAAGAGCTGTGTCCTTCCATTCCAGCACTCCAGACACAGGAGACATCCCAGGACACAAGATCACAGCCCTGCAGGTGTGTGCGCATCTCTGCCTCCTCTTGCTTATCCCCTGTGCTGTGTGCGCTTGCATGGGGGCAGTGAAGTTGGGTCCCCAGTGAAACCAGCTTGCTGGCTGGAGTTATGCTGCAAGTTGTTTATTTAACCTGCCAGAACACAAACCTTTAAAGGGATGTAAAGAAGTCTCTCCTACTTTATCAGGTAAAGAGATTTCAACTCTTATGAATAATTGATGCTGTATGTAATACAAACATTGAAAATAAAAAGATGAAATGCGTGCCTCATACATTAGACCAATGACCCAACACAGTGAAATGGGCTGTCACAGCCCATTTTTGGGAATCAAACACTGATCTTTTCCCACCCAAGCAGCTTGATCAAGATTTTGGGCTTTTTCAGGTATTTTTAAGTTTTTTAATCTATCCTTTCAGATTAATGTCCCATATTTAAACAATAAAATGAAGATGTTGATGAATTTTTTTATCTTAAATGTGCATCCCGTTACTTACCATGTTTGCCCTTAGAAATTAATCCTTGTTATTGCTTGTGACCAGTATACGTGGTCATTATCTCATTAAAAGTAATCAGTGATCTAGGTAAGAGGGGGAAAATACATATAATCAACAACACTATTTCTGATCTTCTGTTATACCACAAGGTGAAAAAGTTAATTTGTGTTACAATTTGTCTAGACACAAGCTGAAACTGTATTCCTGTGTGGAAATCCTGGTTTGGAGTACTTGCTGCCCTCAACCCCAAGTTACTCAGGAGAAACGATGAAAAGTAGTAACATGTATGAGAGAAGATTTCTACCCATCAGAGACAATACCTTTTAAAAGCAAAACTGAGACTAAAATACCAATGGAATAAATGTATGAGGGAGATCAGCCTTCCCAGGCTGTGCCCTGGGCTACAAAGACCCAATCGTTCCCACACAGCCTTGACCCAGGACCTGCAGCCCTGCTTCAGCTGGTCACCAGCTATTGATTCTGTTTTGTACAATTTACTGAACTGCCTATTTCTGCGTCAGCAGAGTGGGTTGGGTTTTTTAGTTGGTTAGGTTGTTTTCTTTTAACATGATCACTACACCCAACACAATTTGCAGTAACATCCTTCTTTGCTAATTTATTACCATCTCCCAAGGGATATTCTGCTGTAGCCAGAGTATAGTTTACAATTGCTACCAAACAATCCAACATAAAACGTCAGTAATGCTTACCTTACCATCTCTAAATGGCTTCTTTTCACTCGAAATTTCATAAGCTATTTTAGGAATATTATGGTTATTTGCTTTCTAACACTGCTGCGTAGGCATTTTGATCCATTTCATGTTCTTTTCTGCTTTCTAATTTTGCTGCCTGGAGCATATATACTAATGTATGCATGTTCCCTATCAGAACAGGAGGAAAACTGGTCATTCTGCCAAAGCTCTACCAGCATTGCCCAGATCAGTTGGGTAGTGCTGCTCATCTGTAAAGGATCAAATTGACATAATTGCTTCAGGTTCACCATCTCATAGAATACAAAATCTGTACCTGTCCTTGAATCAATATTTTTGTCAAACTGAAAACTAGAGCACTGAAGATTTTACATGAAAGGCCTGTTCCCATGATTTCCTTCCCTTAACCATTACATAACAGTGCTTTGGGTCCTTTTTGGGGGGGTTTGGTTTGTTTGATTGGTTTATTTTTTACAAAATTTTGGTCTATGTCTTTTGCCACTTGACAGTACCTGCAAGATGTATTTATTACAAAGGAAAAGCATTGCAATCTCAGTCATGGAAGTGGGCTGGAGAACATGTCAGTATTCTTCTCTGAAGGAGTGCACCTTTGTGTAGAGTTTATAATTATCTCATCTATTTTATATCATTTGACAATGGTGAACATAACTGCTTTCTCCCATACACATTCATACTACCCATGTTTAATCTAAAGCCTCAAACCTTTTAAGACTCAGGCTTTCCTACAATTTTTCATGTTTTTGTCACTTTGCTAATAGGTTATTACAACAAATCCTACATAGGCAAACACCGTTAAAACTTTCTGAAGCGAAGATTTTATACAAAGACTCTACCTGGTTCCTAGGACTACCTTGGCAGAAATGTGTGGTACAAAATACCTTGATGAAGAAGTATATGAATATGTAAAATCTGCAATCTGCATTGCCTGCTTATTCACTTCCTGGTGAAATGCAAGATTTTGGACTTGATGCATATTTTAAAGTTTGCATATTTTAAGAACATTACGTACTTAAAGGGAGTTTCTCTTGCATTCATGATAATTCATTCTCAGCTATTCAGATCTAAAATAGATGATTTTGTTAGCTTTCAGATTATGAGGCAAAGCACACATTTTCCACACTTGGTTTTAGATACAGGCTGAGAGATGTACCTCATCAGAAACACAGTGACTGTAAATGAAAAATTTTTTTAAAAGCTCAAATCCCAAATGTTACTGCTTTAATATGATGAGAATGGAATTGACACTGTTCCAGGAAAAAAAAAAAAATGGAAGAAGATCCAACCAAACAATAAATACCAGCATCTAACTAGGAAAGTCATGACCAAAAAGAAAAGCTCTTAAGGAATATTCTGTCCTCAATTCTACCACATAAAAGAAGCTTGCAGGTGATACTGACAGCAGGATGGTGCTTCCATGACTGCAGTGTGCTGACTAATGAAACATCTAACAGCCCACAGGCAGAGCCTATCACCTGTTTCCCAGTCAGATGTCCCATTGGTTTAACTACAAATAACATAATTCCCACCTTTAGACAAACTGTCCGTTGTCTGGCGGCCAACAAAATCAGTTGGTGAAACAACAGCAAAATGAACAAATCCCAGTGACCCCCCACCATCTAGGAAGGAACACATCTACTGAAGTCACTTGGTGTCTGACACCTTCCCCACGCTCAGATCCCACAGGTCTGTGTGTGGCTTCTGAAAACAGGTTTGGGATACTTCTGGGTTTTATCTGTTTCTAGTTAATGCTGGTACTCAGGCTGCAGACTTGGGCAACATCAGCAACAAAAGCCTGGGCTACCAAAAACTAGTGTAGGAATCTGAGCGTTCAAGTCAAAGGTAGAAGAGAAAGGAGGGAAGAGAAAGAAGACAAAATCCAAAATATTTCACCATTCACTTTCCATATATGTGCAATGCTGAATTACTGCAAGCAGCTATTGGGGATTACAGTGAAGCTGTTGGCCAGAGCATCCTTCATGATTTGGCCTTTACAGCTCTCAGGGGCAAGTGAACAAAGCACAGCTGGTGCTGGCAGCTGCACTCACTCCAACATAGGCCTTGGATACCATGACAATATCTGCTCTCACATGTAGGACAATATGACAAGTTTGTAACAAGTCTAAGCAGAAGGTGAGACACAGATTCAACTTGAATAATACAGGCATCCACCTCCCTTTTAGACAGTCAAAAGCACTATCCACATCTACAAGACCACTCAAGATGCCCTAAATATAGAAACCCCAGGTGTGATTCAGGCTGACCTTAATGAATGTCTGTATGAGACAAGGAAGGGCATAGAGAAATCCACCAAAGAATCCCTAGTGAAACTGATACCTAAGAGACTCCACAAATCTCCACAGGCTTAATCTTGAGTTAGCTGCATGCTGGCCTGTTGACATTGCTTCAGCAGCAATGCAACCAGAGGCCACTGGAGACACATGAGATCTGCCAGAGCAACCGAGGAACTGCAAATAACAATGAAAATACACCAACAATGAGCTACCGTGTCTTACAATAAAACAAATTATTATTCTCTCTATTGATAAAGAGCCACACAAAGGAATGCCACACTGACACCCTGCCAAAAATCAACTGAGGATCTTGCAAATGGCAGCTCTAAAACTGTACAGCTGGCTGTCATTTTCCCCTGAACTGGGCAGGTAGAGAATGGTGGCAATTAGGGCTATCTACTTTACAAGCGACAAAGCAGGACTCGGACCATTGTCTTGTCATAGCTAGCAACAGAACAAAGGGCAAACAGAGCATGGAGCTCATCTCCATGATAACACCATCCTGGTCCTGAAATTGCCCCTCAAATGGTTAGCTCTCAGTTTTCAAACATGGTACCCCCGTTGTCGCTCCCTCTCTTCTCACAAATGTAGGCCTGCAGAACATTTTATAACTCACAGCACAGTATGTTGCACAGCCCAGTTTCTGTCTTGTACTCAGTCATGTTACAACTGTGCTGGCATTTATATGACCATGATCAAACACAGACCCGAGCTGCTGTATGTGACTGTCCCAGTGCCAATATGCAAACAGCAACTAGTATATGTATATATGGCATAATGCCTTTGTTTAGCACCTTTTTCCAGGCCTACACTAATATCACATTGTTCTGCTCTTTCACAGTAATAACTCAATACTTCCCAAGAACATTCCAGGACTACACCTCAGACTATAGAGAATGAACAGAGAGCTCAGTTGCCTAACTTGGTGTGGAGATTTTTGTGCCCCAAAGGTAAAATTTGTGTATACTGGTGCTAAATTTTGCCACTTGATCCCCTTTATGTATCTTGTCTTTATTCTCAAACTGCTTCCTACCTGTGCCTCAAGTATGGAATTTTTGAGGCTGAGTAACTCTTTTTCAAGGGAATGGAGAGGTCAAAGAGATCCCATAGCTGAATAGACCTTATGGACAGGTTAATAGGACATGTCTTTTCTGTCCTGAACCAATTGATTCATGTAAGTGAGGTGAAGAGTGGCAAAGGAAACTGCAGACACCAATTTATTTCAGTACCTTCTGTTGTGTTAATGCAAAACAGAGGTTACTGGTAGCACCTCAACAAACAGTATAGATACAAAGATCTACCTTCTATCATTTCTTTTCCTGATACTGCAGTAGCATTAAAAACATTGTACAATGTAAAACTAAATCCCATTACATCTTTCAGCTCCATTACTTGTGGATCACATTCAGAAATGTCTAGTAATGGCAAGTAGTGGATTTTTCAGCCCTTCTCCATTTTGCTAAATAGTTTGGGCACCATTTGAAAAGTTGCATCTGTTTTAAGTAAACTTCAGCATCACAGTCACTTTCACACCCATTTTGTTCTTTCCCTGGCTAGCGAAACTTGAGAACATTGTCCTGATTTTCTTCAGTAACTATCTGTGACATTCCTACCAGGGGCCAACTTTCCATGACTCTTGATAGCAAAACTCTACAACAGGCTGACTAGTCATCAGGCAATGAAATAATTCTTCGCATAAAATAATGGTCTTCCAACAGAGGGCTTTAAAAAAAAAATCAAAAAACAAACCAAAACCAAACAAAACCTACTATGCTCCCACTTGGGATTCAAAATTACATGTGATAATGACACCATTACCTGAAAAACAGCTAAAACCCACCATAACAAATAACATGAGTCATGACCCAAAGACCCCTTCCCTCTAGACCCATACAAGAAATCCAACATACACATTTTCACACTGTTTATTTACACTTACCTACCTGGGAAGATGATCCAAGATTTGGGTAGTGAACAGGAATAAACAGAGCCAGAATAAAGGCAGACTAGCAGATGCAGAAGATCTGCAATCTTGCTCATACTCTCTGCTTTGGGAAACAGCAGAAATGCTTTAATCTGTGTTGGACAAAGTGCTATTTGTCCTACCAGTGTCTTCCCCCAACCCACACAGAATTTCAAGAAATTCTATTTCCTTCATAGCAGATAACAGAAAACGTCCAGAATGCAATAAAAAGGGAAAACAAAAAACTAAGGAATGACCCTGCCTGACTGGGTACACAGCTGACTAACAACCCACACCTTGGCAAAAAAAAAAATGCCCTACTTTCCAGGCTATTCCATATTCCAAGGGCAAGCATTAAAAATTCTTCTCCTGAAGCCAAGACAACGTGCAAACAAGCATGTTAAAAAGCAGACAGGGCACCTGACTCTGGCCTAGTGATCTGGATATTCAAGTGTCCACAAAAATAGGTTAGAGTTTCTTCTTTGACTTACTGGAACATGCATGCTTTATATTAAATCCTCAGGGGAAAGAAACCCCAATCCATTTTTGTAAATAAAATTGCAATTTTCTAACATTTCTGCCTTGCTTTCTCAAAACAAACAAACAAACAAAAAAAACCCTCCCAAAATGCACACAGACTGCTTTAGGAAGTTTCTGAAATAAAAGGACACTTAATTCATAAACCAAGATAAATATTACTTTTCATTTACATTCCCAGCATCCACATTAGGTTATTACAAGAGAAGATAAGGAGTTTGAAATTATTTTGGACAAGAAAAAAAATAGATGAATTCTACTTTTTGTCCTAATACTGGATTAAAAAAAAACCCCACAAAGTTACAAACAAGGACAATTTTATTTTCTTTTTTAAAAAAGATAGTGACTTAAGACTGAAAATTTATTCACCTTTTGTAGGCTGGGTCAATACATGACCTTTATTTTAAGTGTGACCAGAAGAGCACAAGATTTAATGCAGGATTCTTGTAACAGTTATATGGCAGGAGCCCATATTAAAAGGCACAAGCCCCTTTTGTGTAAACACTTTGGCAAATGACAGTATGAGTTAGGAATATCAAGCAGTGCAATCTCTTCAGTGTCCAGACAAGACAGTTCTGCATTTCCCTCATGTAAGGTTGAGCTGGTGCCAGACAGCTCGGGTTGAGAAGGACTGACTGTGGCGTGTGCAGCCCTCCAAGGCCATCCCCAGCATATCCCACTCCCTACAAAAGCTGATCCCATTTGGGGTAGCTGCTGGCCAGGCAAAGAGCTTTGCCTTTTTGTCTTGCCTCAGGCTCATGCAGAGCTTCCATCCGCAGTGTGCCCTATGTGTCTACACCCCACTCCCCAGAGGGTTCCTGCCCTTTTGGGGCCATGCTCTTCTTTCCATTAGAGCACAAAGCTATGCTCACCAACAATCTTGCCAGCACTCTTCTGTGGGAAAACCTGGAAGAAGTCAAGCTGGCCCAGATATCATCTGTGTAGGACAATGGCAAAATTCTCTAAAGTTTTCTTGGCTTTATTACACTTTTAAGGTCAACCTTTGTAGCCTAACAAAGCCATATAGATCTCCTCTATTTACAAGGGCGTTGCCAATTGCTCAGCTACTCCTCCATTTTTCAGTAAAAGACAAATCCATTTTCTGTATTTAGCTAGAAAAAAGTGATGCATCAGATAAAAATGTCCTGAATTACAGCATCAGCTGGGCCCTGGACTGCAAGATATAGAAGCCTTTTCAAGTATTGTAGACGAACAATGCTACATGAGTCCTTCACAACCCTTCACACACAGTGCTACAAGGTCCCAGCAAGCTGGGAATGGCAAATATTCCATTTCACCAAGTTACAGGCACCAGCACAAACTACTCAAAGGCACACAGCAAGGCTGCGACACACATGAAGACTTAACCTAATTTGTCTTAGTTCTCCGAGTCCTATTTTTAATTTGTGGATCATTCTTCTTCCTTAAAGGATACTTATCAAGGGATGAGATTATAATAGACCAAACCTTAGCCTTCAGTCCAAATTCCTTTGTTTTGTGGATTTCATCCAGACCCACAGAGTATTAAAATAAATTTTTCCCACAATTTTTAAATTTCTCTTGTGACTGGTAAGATATGGGAAATTACCCTCGGTTACTATACTACATCATTCATAATCATTTAAAAATGTTTTTATCACTGATCTGATGGACTACAAGAGCTTAATCAGGCCAGTCTACAAAAAGCAGACACATATGTATTTTCTAAAGCATATATTTTCAAAGGCACTGTAGGTCTTCCTGTATCATGACTTTACATTTCTAGATTTATAGATGAACACTACCCAGTTTTACAGACATGACAATAATTCTGATAAATATGTGTCTTTCATTTGTTTCACACCTCCAGCGCAAAATTCTCTTTTTTGCTTTTAAACCAAGAAGTTACTTAGAAATCAAACAACTTCCTTAAAATATGTATGATCTGACCAAAACAAAACAGCAGTCAAATAAAAGTCATACATATTATCCTAGATATCAAAACTACTGATCACCAAAAATATTTTTTTTAAAAACTGAGAACTATGATTAAACTTTCTTTTGATACAAATAGAAAAAAAGTGACAGTTTTGTGTCCAGTGCCAAGTTTCACCTGACATTCTCACTGGAATTTGTGTAACTTTCCAACTACAGACTACACAACTTCGATTTTCTTTCCACTCCCTAAAGTACTGTCAGTTATATGCATCTGATCCTCACTCTAGGAACACAGAACCTTATGTCAAAGAACAACTACACTAAGAGAAGTTATCCTTAGAAAATATTGCAACTGTTCAATCTCTAATACACAATTAATTTGTGCAAGAAAATCATGAGGCTAGTTTCAGGGGGTAAAAAATTCTACCTGAAATGTACTGCATTGAAAGTTCTCACTGAGACGAAAGCTAAATTCACCCCTTCAACAAAAAAAAAAAAAAAAGGTAGTCCTACAGCTCTATAAACTTGTCCCAGAATGCAGAGCACAAGTTAAACAATGTCAGTTCCTAGCCAGAAGTAAATATTAAGTAGGGTTTCCGGAATAAATGTGTAAATCTTACTGGCTCTGCCTTTACATTTTTAAAACAGCACATATGTTTATATTCTGACCTTTGTACATTTCCCAAATGAAAACAAAAACTTGTAAGTAATACTTTTCAGCAATAACCAGGCTCCCATTACTTTCCGAGTGTCAGTCACAGTCAGGTAACTGCTCCAAATGTCACAGCAATTATATTTCTATACTTGATATTTACAAAGAAAGAGTGTTGTTCCACATAACCTGGCCTGTCAATTTGAAATTGGTTTCAGCACAAACCATTCAAACACTGGAAACAAGCAAGGACAATTTCATTTTGCAATTGATATATCAATTCCTTAACAAAAGGAAAAACTGAATGTGCTCCACACTTTTCAATTGAATTTAACAATGAGAAAAGCCTCAAAGGAAAGAAGTTTCTAGTAATTTGTGAAAAAAGCTGATCTCAAACTAGTACCTATCATGAAGGACAGGTCACATAAATTCAGTCTTGGCCTGCCAACTGATCAGTGCTAGACACTCTCAACGTCAGTACTAAATGGCTCTGAACCAGACACTCAGGTGCTGCCTCCACCTGAACACTGCAGTGCACCTTTAGGAATCCACTTCTTCCTGAATCAGACCCAATGTTGCATGGCTACAATACATACTCCATGCCATACATTCACTGCCTCTTTCAGGCCATCAAGCTGGATAAGTTTGTTTTCATCCCAGCTGAACTGAACCCATACCAAACAACAAGAGTGCTGAAATAAATTCACACTATGATTTTAAAACACAAAAAAGGCAAGTGCCAGTTTGTATGTTCAGAGCTGTGTAGTCAGTTTTGTTAGTTCTTCACAAGCAGCTGTAATAGCTTCAGCAAATTAAACATCAAAACTTAAAAAAAATAAAGAAAGAAATTCACTGAAAAGGACATTACAACAAATGGTAAATATGAGACATCAGATTGCAATGTACTGACCACAAACACAAATGATAACTGCTTTCTCAGAAGTTCAACATATCTTAGAAAGCACAGAAAACTCTAGGCTCATAATAGTTTCTTCTATGCAAAAATAGTTTTGCTTAGTGGTTGAATTTACCCATGGTAATGGAATGATGCCCTGCTTGTGCCCATGCCAGCGGATGCCTCTAGGAATGCCCACTGGGACAGCTCCCTCCTGAGGGGTGGGACCATAGGCCAGCTCCCGAAAAAGGGACCTTGGGTCTGCCACCTCCAAGCTAGAAGACGTAATAAATGGCCTGCTTCATTAGCAAGAAGCACTAATACTCCCCTTAACCTGTAGGATTGAAGGATATGTCTTTCTGAAGTTCATTTGTATGTTTAGTTTTGATTCTGTCAAGGATCCAGATGCTATAGCGGCAGAATTCTTCCAAAGTTAGACATAAAAGCATTTTTCTAACATGAAAAATCAAATATCAGTAAGTATCCAATGAGGTACAGGATGACACCAAGATGACTACAATGATCTGGATCCAAGAGTACTTTTCTCCTCATCTGAAAGGCCTATACATCCACCTGACATTAGCTCAGTCCCAGATGGTTTTATATTATCTGGTGTTAAAGCTATAAAGACAGTGAGTGTCATGCTAGAATTGCAAATATTCACCTGCCTCCTTTCGATTGAGAAGGGTGATCACACATATTTCTGTGATTTATCTCCAATTACTGTAAAATGGTACTGCAAATAATACTTTATCTCAAAACAAGGAAAAAGGATCCTAGCTCCTGATTGAGCTTCTGGATGAAGAGCAGATCAAGCAGATCAAGCAACCTTCTAATTTCACATACCGGGGAAAAAAAAGAAGGAAAACAAATCACTTCATACCCTCTTAACAGCAACAAAAGGCGAAAACCAGAAACTGTTCTTACTGTCTTTTACTGTGACCTACCACCATTTGTTTCTTTTTGTTGATGGGTTTTTCTTCTTTTTTGTTTTTTATTCCAGTGCATGAGAAAGATCCTTCAGCCAAAAAAAAAGGTTGAGATGAAAGTAGGTTGCAACTCATTGCTGTACTTTTGTGCTTCATATAACCTTCCCAGGAAAACTCTTTGATGGAAATGGAACAATGACATCCAATTTTGGCAGTAGCATGAAACTCAGGTCTTTCTAGCAGTATTGTTGAGAAACTCCTCAAACTCCCCAAAACAAAGTCAGAGAAGAGGACAAACATCTACAAATTTGCATGGAAAGCATAACTTTCTCTTACAAGCTCAAACTGTTCTTGTTCTTTGATTAGATTTCCCAAGATCACAAGACTTCCCAGTCTCCCTATACCTCCCAAATCCTGTATTCGTGCTTAATGAAATAATTTGAAGGGTGGACTTGAAGAAAGTATGACATTGTTCCTCTTCTTTTTGCAATTTTTTTTGAGGCCATGAAGTGAAATAATTACAGGTGAGCCATGTTCATATGACAATATATTCCGGATAGACAGAAAACTAGGGTGCACTTAAATCAGAGACTCCATTTTATTCCTGATACTAAGAAGGCAAAACCAGAAGAACAAGTTACTTCTTTTCGCAAGGTGGATAATGGAAATGAATCTACATCTACTCCCACCTCAACTGCCAGTAGCAGCTACATTCCAATAGAAGGGGAAAACTGACAGATTCGCAAGGGAGACATGCAAAAAATTACTGCAGATAAATTTTTTAACAAGAATTGAAGTTAGTAGGATCTAAGAATAAATAACCATCTATCTTCTTTCAAACCAATTTTTAGTATGTGCATTAGGTGTTAAACAGTATTTCCTGTAGGCTGAAGGAACAGGAAGGAAGGCAGGCTGTTAACTTCATATTTAAATTACCTCACAGAAGCTTAAATATTGTAGTGGTGAAGACTAGATCAAGGTTTCTCATGTTTAGGCTACCCATTAAAAACCAGTAGAGAAGGATAAATTGACAACTAAAAGATGGCTTTTAGAGAAAGATGCCTGAATGTTAATCAAAGGTATTGAACGAAATGGCTGGAAAGAAAAAGCACTACGTATTCAAAACTGGAAAAGAAAAACCCCAAAAATAGAACTAAAGATAAAATGATGACTGGGTCTAATACTAAAGAGACTCATAAAGAAACAGATCAATAAAGCTATGGGATCCTAACTTCTCAATTTCAGAAGAAATTAGGCATAACTGGGGAAAAAAATTAAACTTCTCCCTCTAATGTTTAATATCATCAATTATTAAGAATATACAATTTTCAAAATCCTTTCATGATGGAAATATGAGTTTATTACAATGATAGAAAACATTTTGTTTGAAGCCTTAATAAAATTTTAATATATGTCTATGGCACATATAATTGTTTCTGATTGCAAGTGTGATGAGTATGACAAACACTGTTTTGGAAAAGAACAAGAAATTTCAGGACAATTTCGGCCCTCTATTAGATAAAGTTTTTGTCATATTAACTATTGTTAATACCAGAGGAATACTTAAACACATTTACTAGCTTCTAGACATTTATTACCAAAATATTAAATAGTAAAATTTCCCGATCAACACTTATTTCAAGGACTGTGATATTAGTCTGCATTTTTTAGCAAAGGCAGTTACTGGCCCAAAGATGGAGTTCTTTAGCATCAATGAAAAGTGTGACAGCTTCAGAGAGAGGATCTAAAAGGGAACAATTTCAGTGGTTAAAAAAAAAAAAAAAAAGGGAAACAAATTAGAAGGACCAGATCAGTGCATTGACAATTTATATTCATATGTGAGGTCATCCGAAAAAAGGCCATAGCAAAGCTGTCATGGACAGCTTGAGTTCACTTTAACCCATATTCTGCAACACTTGCAATGCCTTATAACTCATAGCAATGAATTTTGGTTTTCACACTAGCATTACAAACTATCATTAAAATCAGAATGGGAAAACACACCAAACCTTCTAGCCTGTGTTCTCAGGCAGGCAAGTCTGAGTGCTTACGCTTGGTTCCAGCTTGTGTTCATCCCAACACTGAGAATTCAGTACACCTTTTATTTATAGTCTACACTGAGGTTTTGCAAGGAATGGTTTCTTTCCAGTGTTGGGCACGGATTTCTTTTCTTCCTATCTGGTATGCTTTACAATAGACATGTCTACTAAAAAGTTATAATATGAAAACACTAGCACTATTTATAAAAACATGTTTGACATCTGCATCACAGGGACTCAGAAGGGATTGATGCTGTTATAAAAATCTTTATACAAGCAGGATGGTATCTGGAACGCTTGAGCAGGAAAGATCAGGTTACTTCTCCTTTCAAAATCTATTTTATACAGCAATTTTCTAGACCCTCCATTAAGGAAGTCCTCATAGTATTTACTAATTGTCCCTTTTAGCCCAGCTTTACAAAAACCACTTTAGTCATATAACTGGAACAGGATGTCTAAGAAAGCTGTTCTCATTAGCAGCCTTTACCTGCTCAACCTCTCAGCTTCAAATTCTTGCTCTGATGATTTTTTTCTTAATCTCATTAACAGAGTAATTTAAGAATCAAACACAAGTGAAAAACACTTTCTGTTGTTACAGCATGCTTTTTACCACTTTACCTTCCATTATCCAGAGGGTTATAGCACAATAAGGCAAGGCTGACTAAATTAAAATTTGGATTTTTTTTTTTTATTGTTCTATTCTTCATAATTCCCTTATTTTATCTGTGGTCCACAAATTACTTTTCTGAGTAGCAAAAGGATACTGTTTATGGAAAGGAGGGTAAACTGCCATATGGCTGTTGTACAGCTCATTCTGAGGATACCTTTTACCTACAATCTGCATTTTACTCCTATGCACTTCAGGCACCCTTGCCTGACTCCATCCCCCTTCATTTCAGACCTCCCATGGTTTTGTATGACATGGTATCATTTAAAATGCTGAATGAGGCACTGGACATTTGATTAACATAATCTTTTTGATGCAACCCCCAAACTGTATGTCTTCTGCATTACTTGCTGCATTGATTTAAATCTGGATTTGTGTATTACGCTGCCTAGAAACTGCAAATAGAAATTCTGTGTGAGTACTTCTGCTATTTTTATCACCAAGTGCACAAAAGCTTGAAACAGAGCTCTTCAAATTTTTTAATGAAGAAACAAATTGACAAACATGATGCCTTTCTACAAGGAAAAGTGTAATAACACTTTTAGAAATAATGTTAGTCAATTAGAAAAGTGAAAAAATGAAGACAAAACAAAGCACACTCAAAGCCAAATTTCACCCTCTTCAACAAAGTCTTGTTTAGTACGAGTGAAACTGATCTACAGACCAAAAAACGTATTCAATAAAGAACAAGATTAAATAAAGCCCCAAGTTTGTAAATACTTGTCATGATCAAAACATCCTTTTCAGTTCCATGCAGTAAATGGGTTATCCTTCCTACCCAGCACATGGAAGGGTTAGCCTAAAAGGGTTCCCTGAAAAGATAAGGGGTTTCAGTATAAAATCCCTGTATAAAGGTATCTAGACTTATCAGTATCATCATCAAATGTCCCAAAGAAAAGGAAAAAAATGTGTATATTTCCTTCAGAATTCTCATAAGACTGCTTTCAAACAATATCATAATTGATGTATGTCTACTTATAGACAAGCTTATTTCTTTTAACAGGTTTATCTAGCATGTAGTAATAAACGTATACATAGATTTCGTCTTTTATGCACCCACATCCATAAAACAACCCACAATATCAAACAGATGATGTGATAAATGTATTATCCCTAGTAAAATTATCTCTTCTTCTAATTTATATATGTCAAGACCTATTCCAGCAGCAAAGAACACTCAGCCATTTTAAAGGCTGTTTTTCTCAAACTCTTCTCCCTCCTTCATTCACTTTTTAAAAATCGCTCGCCTTTTTGAAGCACAGGCCTTCTTTATAATTACATTCTCTTGAAGCTCATAATAGAAGCTCAGACCTGGGGTGGGAATATTCTACAGCATGACTTTAAGACATTTCATTAAGATAATAGTTGGTGAAATGACCAGTGTCACTTGTATAAAGCATTAAAGAAACGGACATTTCACCATATTTATGTACTGCTCAATGTTTCATTTCATCAGCAGCATCAAAACCATCTTAGCTCTCTCTGAAGATGGCAGCTGTACCCATGCACCTAATGACTTTCTTGATGATGACCGCTACTGTTATTTTTTAAAACAGAAAATGGCTGAAAACAATCTGCATTCTCCATAAAAAAACTTAAGCTGAAACTTCTATTAAAATGCAAGTGTTATGAGGCTCCAGACACGGTAATATGAGAGATGACAGTGTCAAAACATTTAAAAGATCTCTCAGCATCTGATGATCAAGTTCACCTTCATGCAATGCATTGACCACTGATTTTAATTATGTTCACGTTTATGCTCTTCTGAAATACATCTATAAGCCAAACAGAATTTCAATAGAAAATTCAGGACATAAATCTGGGAGAGCACAGCTATATCTGGGTAGAAAAATACGGACAGAGAATTTGAGGTGCTCTCTCTCCCTCACATTTGCTGTCTCTTCTTTTATCTTTCTCCCCTTAATTTAGTTCTGTCTCTCCTCCTTCCTCTTGTTTTCACCTTTGTATTTTCCTTACCACACACAGACCTCTTTTCTACCTCTGTGTCCTGCCTTCCACCTTGCCTTCTTATTTCTTTCATCACTGTCCCAGCAAATGAAATTTCCCAATCTAGAAGTCATCTTTGATATTTGAAAACCAGAAATGGGGCAGCAGGCTGTACCTTGATTAATCTGTACCTAAAAGTGTGATTTCCAAACCATATGTTTCAGATTTACAGGAGCAGCTAAGGCCAATAATTCTGCAGAGATTTGACTCTTTAGGTAGATTTCCTGCGGACTGATGGAACTGGACAGAACTAGAGAACATAATGCAATACTTTTGCATAACAGACTTGGGATAAACCATGAGATATACATGTATTAAACCAAGCTTAACTTCCTGACAGATGTATGAAGCACCTCTGTGCAGGTTACAAACCTGGGTCATTATGTTGTAGGAGTACATTCTAAAAACATGCATTCCCTTAGTGTTCAGAGATGAATCTTTATTCTATTCACCAAACAGGGAAATAAGTTGTCTTTTCCATT
Source organism: Dasyornis broadbenti (assembly GCA_013397935.1). NCBI lineage: Eukaryota > Metazoa > Chordata > Aves > Passeriformes > Dasyornithidae > Dasyornis > Dasyornis broadbenti. The sequence continues at coordinate 2,409,576 of VZRN01011464.1, forward strand.
CACTTAAATGCATAAACAGGAGTAAATACAGGGAAAAAATACAAAGTTTCTTTGTGAAACTGAAATGAAGTCAGCAAATGACAAAATACTTCTAGAGAGTTCCTGAGGAAGCAAGTTTTCCTTTGAAACAGACATGATACAAGCAAGAAAGAGAGTGTTGGTGTGCAAATGTTAGCACTGACACTGATTATAGGTTCTACTTCATAATGCAAACACTACAAACCCATGCCAGCAAAATTTTATGTCTTCTTATATGTGCTGGATTAATGCTATTCCCTTTTTCCAAGCTGAATAGCCAGCCAAAATCATCTCTAACTTTTTTCCTTAGCAAAAAAGAAGCTGAAGACAAATTCAAATATTTTTGGTGTAATTCTACTATTTTTCTGCCTGTAGGTCTTCGTAATTTTCTCCTGCTCCCTTCAGTACACAAACTTTAACAAAATACGAACCAGCAGAGACTCCACTCATGCATGCTTAATTTTGAGAAGGGATGCATAAATACTTTTGAGTGGAGGCTGCTATAATTTCAACTAAATTTTTAATATAAACATACTCTTAAAAAAAATTGTTATGGCAAAAGTATTTTTTTCATCTACAATCTCAAGTAGATGCATATCTAAGAGGGAACCATACTCCTTACTACAAAGGCTACTAAATGATACATATTACAAGTTCATATTTCTAGTTGCTTATAATTTTGTCAAACTAAGTTTTTCAATGGCAAATCTCTCAACTTGAATAAAACACTTGTGTCAGATCAGGGAATTAAAAAAAAAAAACCACAAACAACTGCCAACTTGCTCAGGTTTACTGGTTTACTTTCTACATTAACTGTTAGCAGAAAGAAAATATTTCGGCTTGCTTCTGTCTAGAAACCATTATTTTTAATATCTGCATTATTCTGAATATTTATAGCAAGGATAGAAGGCTCTGTGGTTTTGTGACTGTGTACACCAGTAGAGAAGAGCAGCCATTAGCCAACCCCTGACCAAGGCTAGGCACCCAACTGGACCAGCAAGGCACCCAATTCACACAGCTGGAATTCTTTTCCCTCCCAGAATCCGTCTTCTTCCCAAACACCCACCTTGAAGAGTCTCTTTATGCATGTTATTCTCTGAATGACAGTAGGCAGAGTCTAGAAAAGTGCAAGGGGATACAGCCCAAAGCCTTGCCAAGGAGTGCTCCAACAATGCCATGCACACACGCTCACAAGGGACCAGTCGGTGGCTGGAAACTTCTCTTCAAAATTGCATCCACCATAAGGCTGCTCCAGCCTGGGTCTGATTGGGTTTATCCTTATAATCATACAAATAATGTTTTATTTCTTTCTGTATTTCAAAAAGTGACTGTAGAAGTAATTAAAACTTCATTTCTAAGGTTGGCTAAGCACATTAGTAGATGCTTGGAAAGCTCTGAAGACGATAGTGCTTTGAGCCACCACTCATCATACCCCAGATTTTAGGTTGAATATATACACTTGTAAGAAAATCACATGTTTTTCTATAAGGCCCTTGATTTAATGATATCCCACTACAAACTATATGTATTTCTGTATTGCCCCCTTGCTCTTACTGACTCCTTCCACTGCTCTGATCTGCCTGTTATCTACACAGGACAGACCCACAGGAAATTTGCAAACTAATCACTGCTTTCTGGTTTTCTTTAATTTCGGGAACAAAACCATAAATAAGCTTAATGGAACTGGTGAAGTACCATTTAACACGACAAAGCTGGCACAAATGTAGCTGTGTGCACTTTTTTCTGACACTCTGGTTTCTACAGTTTACCTATGATTTCAAAACATCTATGAACAGTACATCTGTAAAGCATTGCAGACTGAATAAGTAAACTAAAATAAAGACATGCCTTTAAAATTGGTATTAAAGTAGAATACGTATGTTTTACCTAAACAGTGATCTCATATTATTTAGGTGCAATCAGTGGGTTAAGCTGAGATACACACTTGCATTTTCTAGCTCAAGTTTTCAAAGAAGGAACTCAAAGCAACCAACACACCAACAGAAGCACACGGGGGAGGAGAGGGACAGCTGTAGTATTTTCCTGTTAAAATACACCACTATCTGAGAAAGACACCAAAACAAACTGAAGTAAAACCAAACAAAAGAAAAATAAAGTAAACAGAGGCTATGTAGTGTCAAATGATACATAGAGCACTGCAATTTTTGAGTTTAAAGAACAGTAATATTACCTCTAAAAACTCCTCTACTAATTCATATTAAGGCTAGATGAAATATGAATTTTTAACTATAGCAAATATTTTTAAACAGCTGTTACAATTTACATGGGTTATTACCCATCAAAATAAGTTGCAAATCAACATGTAAGTGGTAGCATCAAAAGTACAGTCACTGTAAAAAGAACAAATAATTCACTGAACATTTTCAAATTTTGTAGAGTATAATAAATCTTAATATGTGCTTCAGACCTGCTAAAAGTTAGACAAATTTTCTAAAATGGGGCTAATTTTTATCTATATGTCCTATTCAGTTTGGTAATTGCTATTAGTATTAGGTGGAATTAGTTGTTGTAACTGATTAATGCTAATAAACCCGTATAGGACAATTAATTTTTAAAAACAAACAAACAAATCAACTAGAAGACCTAAAAAACAGTCCCACATTAAACCAGGTGTTCCAAAGGGGATAATCTAAATGCTCTGAACATAAAGAATGTCATTTCTGAGGTCACCTTAACTCCAGGTGCCAATTCAAAACTATGGCACCAATACAACAAAGTTCTCTCTCCAGACAAGGTAACTGCCTTTACCTTTCTGTGATTTCTGCAGCTGAGGTAATGGACACAGCAGAGACATGAACAGAGTTAAATTCAAGGTTCACATATAACTCTTAATCCTGAGTACAGGTTTTTTTTTTCTTTTTAACACAGCTTATGCCTCAGCTCATCATTTCTGAAACAGGATAATGCTGATGTACCTTCCAAAATACATTTCAAGGACAAAACTAATACTGACAAAGAGTTCAACTGCAGTGCTTGTAGGTATTTAGAAACATTTGGTGGGGGGAAAAAAATAGGTTTGGAGCATTTACTGTGAGAGCTCAACAATGCTCTGTTTGAATTAATTAAGGAATACTGTCAGTTTGACATTTCAAGTGTACTCTTTTGAAAAGAAAAGATAGCACCACCAGGTCTGACCTCCTTCACAAAGTTTTCCTTCTACATTTGCTCATCAAATTTTCAAATTTGTTGTCCTCTCCCTAAGGATGCAAACAGGACAAATTGGCTATACAGAAGAAGTTTAATCATTCATAAGGGCAATAGAAAAAAATTAAATTCAAAATATTTACCCCAAACTGAAGTTCTTAAGAACTGCTACTTCTAGAAGCAGAAAGCAAAAACGTAAAAGAAATATGCTTTTAAACTGGTATTTAAACCCATTAAACAAATATTTGAGTACAAGCCTTTATGCCTACAGTTATTAACAAAAGGCTGAGTAGATGCATTGCTATGTTACCTTAGAAGAATATATTCAGGGCAGACATAAAATTTGAATTTAAAATACACACTCCTGCACAATGCACACAAAACACAAGCACACTATTGGTAATCACCTACTATGAGTTACTTCTTATTAACCTTCACATGGCTTCACAAGTATTTTATTTTTTTGTTTCTTTTAATTAATAATTATTTGAGCTGACAGAAATTACAAACCATAATACAATTAAACTTTCAAAATACATTAGGATTAAAAATGTGGTATTTTAAAGGGTTTTTGTCAAACAAGTAAATCAATTAGTCAAACTAAGAGATTCTAGCATGTCCCTTAATGAGAATATTGACAATAACGGCTTTACCTCTTCTCGATCACAACAAAAAGACTGTCAAAAGAATCTTGACTACAGGTACTCATTGCAAAAGCTTAGAAAGCTTCTCAAAGCACGCTATAAGGTTACAGGTATGCAACACATGTATACTAATAAATAAAACTACATTTCTGCACCTCCCTCCATACAACATTCCAGTTCTCCATTTACCAATGAGATCGGTGTTATAAAAATTAATGTTTGAAAAACCACATCTAGTGTTGGTGAATTAAGACAATAATTTTTTTCTTCCACATTATGACCATTTCAGTTTTCAAAGACAGCAAATTTTCAGATTTCTAGTAATCTCACATAATCAGCATTAGAGTTTAAAATTGCCACGTGAATCTGCAGAACCTGACTGACAGATTCAATTTCTCATTAAATACAGGTGGGTATAGCTGCAAAGAACAGATGAAAAGAACGGTGACTGTCTTATGGGGTAACATGAAGCATTTTGGAAATGTACCCAGTTCTTAAACGCCTACTTGTTTATCTATATTTCCTGATAAAATGCATGTAACACATCATTTTAAAAACTGCACTGATATTCAACTAGCAAACAACTGCCTTCTGTACTCAGCTAAGTAAATCTACCTCCAGCATGACTCGGAGGGATGTCTGCTTTGATGATCTGATAAGATACACTTCAACTTCAAGCTATCCTTAAAAAAAATAAGATGCTTGGATGCTTTCCTCTTCTCCATCTAACCTTACTGACTGACCCTTCAGTCAGTCTATTCATGACACAAAGACAAAGCACTATGCACCCTTCAGAGACAGCTCCTACCTGTCCCATAACCCACACCAGCAGATGGATTGACACCGTCTCTAAATAAAGCCTGTCAGCCACACAAAGATAAGGTGTCATCAGCTGCGTGCAGATCGGTGTTAGCTTCAAACACAAAGATACTGCATATGTTCTTTGCTGTCATATCCACATTTGTTCCACAGGCCCTTCTACATACAGAAAATTTCACCCTGGCTTCCAGGAACAAAATGTGTTTTAAATTGTGCTCTACTTTTTAAAACACCTATAATAAGTACATCTACGCCAAACGCTTAATCAAGTGTGTGAATACAGCAACATGCCCATGAGAGGTGTTTTCTAAGTAGGCATACCACTGCACTAATTACAGAACGCAGCTTTGCTCTCTTCTGCTCCTATAATAAGGAAACATACAGATCTTTGCTAGACTATTACAGGCTGATACGCTACAAGCGATGCAGCTGGTGATACCTGTGAGCCAAACACCCCGCACCGCCGAACAACGGGGGGAAAGCCCGGGAGGTTAAAGTTTGCCGCGGGATACGGGAATCCTCCCGCGGGCTCCGCTGTCTGGCGTCAGAGCAGACGGTCTGTGTCCGCGGTGCCACCGCTGCCCGTGTCCGCGCACCGAGGCCAGCGCGCTCCCGCCGCCCCCGAGAACCCCGGGGCTCCTCACACCGCGGGCGGCAGCGGGACCGGGATCCGCATCCTCCGCCGGCCACGCACCTGAGCCCGGGCGGCTGCGGGAGCCCCCCTGCTCCCACCCCCGGGCCCGGCGAGGCGGGGGAGCCTTACCCGGGAACTGCTGAGGCGGCGGCGGCGGCGGCGGCTGCTCGTCCTCACCGCTCTCGGAGTCGGTCTGCATGGGCTCCTCGGCGAAGTTGACCCCGCGGGCGTCGGGGGGGCCCCGGCGCGGCGGCTGAGTGCCCCTGTCATGGCCGGTGCCAGCTTTGCGGCCGCTCGGCTCCTTCTCCGCCGCCGCCTTGGCCGTCGCCGCCTCCTCCTTGAGGCGCCCGAAGTACTGGAGGGCGAACTCCAGCAGGTCCCCGGGCTGGCTCCGCAGCACCTCTACCGTGAAGCCCTGCAGCAGCTCCGTCAGCCCCGCCGGGATGGAGATGCTCATGCCGGGGCCGGCCGGGGGGGCGCAGCCCGGCCAGGAAAGGGGAGGGAGAGGGGAAGGGGAGAGGAGAAGGAGGAGGAGGAGGAAAGGGGAAGAAAGGAAAAA